>JAOEHQ010011974.1:0-16136 GCA_025447715.1 Asclepias incarnata
TTGTTTCATCTATAAGGTCCTTTTGATTAAAGAAATGGTGCTTTAGAAGGTTGTCACTTTCATCAAGAAATGGTAGGCGCAGCAGATTAGGATGATCATTGTCTTCGAAATTTTTTGAAGTTTTGCCAAGACCTGATGAATGCCATATTGAAAATAAACTGTCACTGAGTGAGCGAATTCATAGAACACATGAAAATTTTGTACGGACAATATTTTTTAATTTTATTTATGAAAATAACATAAAAACATGTTTTATAAAAATAAATATACTTTATATTAAAATACACATAAAATAAGGCATATAAGTTAAAGTGTTAAACACATAAAATTAGGGATGGTTTTCGGTACCGTACCATACCGAACCTGTTGGTACTGGAATCGGTTATCATCAAAAGTGAGCTAGAAGCGAATATTGTACCGAAGTTATGGTTTCAATACCTGTTTTTTTTGTACCAATACCGCCTAGAACCGGTTCTAGAAATAGCTTAGATTAGGCTAGGATTTAAAATCATTTAATCACTTTACTCAATAGGAAACACTTATTTGGCTAATAAAGTTTGGGTGTTGCTATTTCCACCCCTTGGTGGAAATAGACAGCCTCTAAAGTTTTTGAGGAATTGAACTCAGATCAATCAATGTCCATCATATCATGTGAAATTTGTAAACGAGATAGCTGAAATCTAGTTATGATTTCTCTCGGGATCCTGAAACCATAATATACCAATTAATCATTCTAAATTTCTCATCTATTCCATAATACTGAGACACTCGATCTCAAGACAACATGTTCGGTAAGTCTGGGATTCCTACACCTCGTCAATTCTTTAATTAATGTATTGATTTTCGCCAATGAATCACTTTCAAGTCTCAAATGCAAATATAATAATTAAAGGAAGATGTGCATGGGCTTCTATTTTTATATAATCATTAAGGTAATCGATCAGAACTTCTATTAAATGTAGTAATCCAATTTACGTTATATCAATTCAATAATATTAGTTGCATGATGCATCACGTACGTTCAACCTTAATGATGTATTATCTATGTATCACAATTAATTTACAATATCAGGAGTTTTAAAAGTCATAATCATTAATATTACATGTTAGTTATTACTATAACCCGTATTTGGGCCTGATATTACCGGTATCGAACCGGTTGGTACCGGAAAAGTAGAAACCGAATACCGTACCAACTACTAAACCATACTGGTATTTTTGAATTTTCGTTCATCCCTACATAAAATAAGACATATTAACAAATCACATTATTTTCATACTATTAAATTACATGTGACAACCATTAAAAAAATTTTGCACCATCAATAGACTAAACTTATTACCGATGTATTGTACGGACACTATACTAGTTTGTATATATGTGTGTCAAAATAATTAATTATATAATTAATAGAAAAAAAAAAGTTGAAGAAACAAATCAAAAAACTTTTTTTATGTTTTCCCAACTTTTAAAGATGTGCAATAATAAATAAATAAACATCCTACCATAAAACACGGTAACCAACCGATAAGTTTTATTTTATTGTTTCTTTCTCTCTCTCTAAAACAAAAACTCTCTACATACTACTCGCCGGAATCATCCATGGGGAAAAATCAGGGTCTTCCAACCCACACAAACCCTAAACTAATTATAAAACTAGACATTAAAGCCCGGTGTTGTGAACTCCGGTTGCAAAAGTGTCAAAGCCGAGGGTTGGCATCTTGTTTTAGAAAACTCTGAACAACAAATACGTGAAACACCATTTGCTCGTAAAAACATAAGGTTCGTACAAAATTTTCTATCACAGATACTAGTAGAAACAAAATATAAGAATGGATTGCTTACTTGCAGACAAGAAGATGGCCATAAACGCATCTTTCTTTGACGTTGCACAATCAACATGGGTGTAGTACCAACATTTATCGCATTTGTAACGCCACAAGCATTTACTGAAGCGTTTATCACATACTCTACAAAGGGGATAGAATTTAGCAGAGTATTCAAGACGTGGAAAGGAATAGGCAAGGGTTAGTGGATGAGAATGAGTAAAAGTCCCACTAGTAGTGTGTTCTATCTGCAACTTCTGGGGCAACAAAGCACAATCTACGTGGATCCAAAACCGTGAACAAGTGGGACATTGGTAGAAGGTCCCTTTGTGTTCATCACCACACGCATCACAGCTGGATACCATCGGTTTCAACACACGTTCTAGTTGGTGAGGGTGACTTGGGTGGTCCATCTTTTGTTCTGATATAGTAGCACAAACTATGTCCATTATGAAGTAGCAGATGTCACAAAAGTACAAACAGAATTTATTCTGTTTACGACGGCATACATCACATCTAACTTCTTCAACATGAGGAGCATCATCATCATCATCATCATAATTATCATCATCATAATAAATTAAGGACATATTGTGGCCTGGATGTGATGGATGGTTTTCTAAGGTTTCAGGAAGTTCTGCACAGAATCTGTGTAGGGAGTAATCACATTCCTTGCACTCGTAGTAACACAATTGAAATGAATAGATTGGTTCCATACACATGTTGCATTGTCCAAAATTTTGGGTTTCCTCCACAAATTCGTCTTCATCTTCATCTTCCTCATCCTTTTCCTCGTCAGAGTTTTCATTTTTTATGTTCTGTTGCATATGGACAAGGTGGAGCAGGTGATAATGACTGAAGTGCTGAAGTTGCTCCATTGAAACTAAGCTGATGAAATATTTAGGGATACTGCAAAAAAAACTATAAGAAAAGGAATTTTTTGGATGATAGGTGTTTTCTTGAAAAGAAATTGCAAAACCGGAACTTCAAAGAATTTTTTTTGTAAAACAAGTATTGGCAGTTTTGTATTGTGTTGAAGGCCGGAGGTGCCACCGCCGGGCTTTGAAAACGTGGCATACCACCTTGATCGAGTGAGCGTTAAGTTGCAGGCGTGTAGGTGGAAGACCCGACATTAGTGCTACCGGACTTTGACAGTTTTTTTCCCTCCATAATCACCACAACAATTGCAAAAAGTTCCGGCGACTTGGTGCGTACATAAAAGAAGAATAAGATGATGAAATGCGAGTTTTTTTTTTTTTTTCCTTTTCTTTTCTTATTTATCTAATGTTACAAGTATTGGAAAATGAATAAACAATTACTACACGAATGCCCGCGCGATGCGGCGACAATGGTGGTAGCCGTGGTGTAGTGGTGGAGGCGGCGATGGGTGGTGGCGACTGCTGGTGGTGGTGGCGACTGCTGGTGGTGGTAGCGGCGGCGAGTAGTGTAGGTTATTGATGTAAAAGGGGGTAGTGTAGTTATTTTAGGAGTTAAGGGATGGATGTTATAAATTAATTTCATTAAGGGTATTATAGGTATATTAAGTGGAGAGTTTAAAATAAGAAGTAAAAGAGATGGGTATTTTAAGTAGTTCAAAGTTGTAATTTGAGAAATGAGGGGGGTTGATGTTTTATATAGTAGTATAGATAACTTATAATTTTTCATTACTAGACCCTTGGACTATATGTGTCTCCTAAACTACAATTTAAAACCCTGTAGTTCCGTGTTTATTTTGAACATCACCCTAAAATAAATGTTCTTTTGTTATGGTCATTAACAACCCAAATACGATATATTTTATAAAATAGAAATATGATATTTAATATAACTTTAGTTAAGATATATCCAGTTATCCGTATGATAATTTTATAAAAATAAGTAAAGCTTTTATAAAGATAGGAGTTAAGATATCCTATTATTGACAAATACATAGAACTATTAATATTAAAAATAATAATAATAATAATAATAATCACTATGTTGATCTATTAGTAAGGAAGAAATAGAATATTTCTCAAATCTTATTTTTATAAAAAGTTTTACATATTTACAATCTACCAAGTTATATATCTACTAGTTTTAATACACGTACGATTTACGGATTAATTATATATTTTATTTTAGGAAAAAAAGTAAAATTCAAACAAATTAAAACAAATAATTTATATAGTTTTAAATACATTAAAGGACTTATGCATTGAAATATAATAAATTTTATTTAAATTGTTACTGTATGTAGTGAATTTTAAATATATGTTTAGCTTCGATGACATACCATAACTTATACATATGTTATGTTAAGAAGTGTTAGGTATAACTTTTATTTATTACCTTTTAAAATATATTATTTTATATTATAACTAACTTATGTAAATACTTTCATATCTTTTAAAATTTATTTATTTTATAAAAATTCTTCAAAAAGACACTTGTCATTTAAATATTATGTCATGTGTCGTTTCAAAAATACACAATTATGTTTTAATTATATTCACATATGTGATGCATATATTTTTAATTTACAAATTCATTCTTTTTAAATAAGAAGAAAATATTGTTTATCAATATTACAAAACTTATTTTTATCAAATCCTGACGGTACTAACGCCGGGTGTTCCACCTAACTACACCTACAACCCTTACTCGACCAAGGTGGCATGTCCACGGCTTCAAGGCCCGGCGGTGCGCCTTCAATACACGGCAAAACCCAACATTGGGAACACCAAGTATACTGGTTTAAAAAAAAATAAAAATTGAACATCCTGTTTTGCAATTTCTTTTCAAAAAAACATTTATCATCCAAATTTTTTTAAGAAAAGCAGGTGGGCATACATTAATAACAAGTGGACATAAAATAATGAGTTCAATTGAAGCTATATATTATAACTCTAATATTTGGAAGAAAAAAAAGGACATACCTGTAGTATTGCAAATGAATCGTAATTCTTTTCAAGATTGGAGATATATAAATATTGCTAAAACTATTAAATGTAGATGAGAAGAATGGAATGAATAAGAATAAGAATATGTCTAGTTATACGAAAAGAATATGATCATGCATTAAAAACCCCCGATTCTTCAAAGGGCACATTATTTTTCGCTTTACAGCATTGTCTTATTCCATTCTTAGATTGAATTGAAAGTAAGATAAACTTTTGTAATCTTCACACCAATGCATTAACTTACTGTATCTTTTTATTCATACGCAGATCATAATATGGTCTATATATATATGAACATATAAGTAACGATATATATATAAATCACTTTTCATTGCTAAAACTAAGGTTGTTTCTATTGACGATGAGATCATTTGATCACCAGTTTTGTCACTCAACACCACGTAACACTTTTAAACCGACATAAAAAAGAGTTTTTTTTTAAAAATATTTACTTTGAACCTAACTACCAATTTAAAAAAAAAAATTTTAAGCGGTTGGATTGAAGGATGGACCCATCAAACTCGACACACAAAACCGACATAATGATGTCAATAGTGTCATTCAAGCGACGGGCAACCGACAACCGACAAGACCGTCTAACTTCCTCCGGTTACGGGTTACCCGGTCCCTAGCGGCTAGCACCATAATAATCACAAAAATATAAAAGGTAAAAGGGATGAATAAAGTACAAGTAACAATCCATAAACTCAACTGGTAGTTCCTCTTCCACGCAGACAGGAACAGGAAGGCCCTTTCTTTCTCTCTTTGCCCATCCCTCCCCTCCATATCCTAAAACCCTGAATTAACAAAACCCCTCATATCATAAACATTCAATCAATCAATCATGCCATTATATTCTCCATTATCCATCCACACTTACTTAAAACTATCTCTTAAAACCACCACTTCTTCATTCAGACGCTCTGTCCACTTAATCCCCCCTAAATTCATCAAAAACCCTAAACCATCATCATCAACATCAAGGCCACCATTGGTCTTCTTTTGCTCATCTTCATCTTCTTCAAATTATTTGATTCGAAAAACCCGAAAAAATGATGATTCTTATTCATTACCTTACTTTTACCAACATCAAAGTTTCCCTTACGGTCGCTACGCTTACGACGAATATGGGTCTGAAGAGGACTCTGACCGTGAGCATTTCCAAGCTTCTCCACACAATTTGGTTAGTTTGGGTGTCATTGATTTCGATTTGTTTCGGTTTTATTTGTATTTAGTTTAGGGTGTTTTAGATAATTAGATGTTGCTTGCTTCTAAAACGGAGTGAACTTTAGCTTAAGAAAAGAAAGAGTTGTAATATATAGGTACGGGTGCGAAATGACCATTTTTGAGGGTGCTAAGGAGTGTTTGTTTTTAAGTGCTTCGGCTTTGTTCGAATTAAGTAGCATTCAACTTAGTTATGATAAGTTCGTATTTCGTTAAAGTATTCTAAAGTGACCCTAATTAATGGGTAAACGGCCCGTTCAGGTTACCCAAGGAGGGTGAGTCTTTGACTTGGGTATGCAGTCTGTTCAGGATATTCCCGTGATGGTTTCCAAACCCTTTCCCGTACCACTACCATGATTTTTACCCAGGGAGGATTGAACCCAGAATGTTGAAGGCTAGACACCTAGATGGTGGCTTATACTTTTTTTTTTTGGTTTATAAAAAGCCCAATAAGCTATACGCTCCCAAAAGCCCCGTTCTTCAACATTCTCCTCCCCGTAGGAGAAAATAGTTGGAGGTTTGTTAACTTAAACCTAAAGTTGTTTATCAAAAACGGAACTGATTTTAACATTCTAATGCCTTGTGTAAGAACATTTTGAAAACTGACTGCTTTCTAGGTGTGAGAAAGAGCTTTGCATTTTGGGTTGCATCTAGTTAAAGGAGAATCATGGAACTAAGCTAAGAGGGCCCGTGATTTAGTTAACATATATGGTTGAAATTATCGTTTGTATTAGGGTTTTTTTTTCTATAAATTTTTTTATTTTATTTTTTGTGTGCATTATATGGGCTTAATGAATATTGTTTTTGTCTACACGATGTACTCCAATTATTGAACTATATCTGAATGATGTTTTAATTCTGCAAATGTTTGTGTGCTTAGGAGAAGCATGAGATATGTATATCTTTATAAACAGGTGGACTTATCTCATTAAACTTAAGAGGTTTAGTTTCAATAAAGATGAGGCGATGAGCTTTTAGACAATCCAAATTTTGAGTAAATAGCACGGCTGGTTTGATGAGATATTATAATAATAAACCATTGACTTGCTAGCTATAATTGTAGGTTACATGTTAACTTAATTAAAAGCTTTTTGTCATAGGTCATGGACATTTTCATATCTTATCTGTTGAGTTAAAATGGCTACTATATCACCTCGTTTTTTTTATTTTTAAAATGTTGTTGTTGACTAGGGGGCTTCCACTCTCGATAACATCGATGAGTGGCAATGGAAGCTTACTACACTAATCCAAAATAAAGATGAGCAAGAGTTGGTTTCACGAGAGAAAAAGGACAGGAGAGATTTTGACCAACTCTCAGCACTGGCTACTCGGATGGGGTTACAGAGGTATACCAAGCTTCAATGGCCGAATTCTATGTTTTGACTGTTTGTATTTGTCTTTGTGCTCTGATAATAATAATCTTTGCAGCCGTCAATATTCAAAAGTAGTTGTCTTTAGTAAAGTTCCCTTGCCAAATTACAGACCAGATCTAGATGATAAACGTCCTCAAAGAGAGGTATGTACTCATGTCTTTTTCATTGTTCCTCTCTGTGGTGTCTTAACTATGAATGATAATTCATATTTATATGAAGTTCCTTAGGTAATTTACCCAAAAAAAAGTTCCTTTTGTGATTTCGGAAACTTTAGTACTGGTATGAACAAATAAAGACTTGAAAGAGCAGTTTTAGTGTTGAAGCCTAGATTGGCAACATTTTTTTAAATATAAAAGTCATGGGTCGATTCATGTATGCTTGATTACTTGCTTACAAAAGATTATTCAAAAACTTTTATATGCATATACCCACAAAGGCACATATAATTGTGCTGTTGTGGGTCGTTTTAACATGTCGAAATAACTTATGATTCGTAGTGCCTAGATACACATAAAGGAATCATCTGGTGGACCTGCAGGGGTTTTTGTCCACAAGCACTATATATAGCTTAGTTGAAAGCATGCGGGTATGAGCATTCTTAAATTTCTGTAGGTGGTTCTTTCTTCAGAATTACATAGTCGGGTTGATTATCATCTCAAGTCATACCTTTCACAAAAATCTGTTACTAGAGATGGTTATCCAATTAACAGTTTACCTACATCAAGCACATCCGCAAATCTTCTTGCTGAGGGAGGAGTTCATGAGCAAGATGAGCCTATGAGACGAAGTCCTGTTGCAGAGGGAATTCTCAGGCGGAAAAGTGTTCAGCTACGGAATATCCAACAAGATTGGCAGGTTTATATCCGCCTTCTTTGAAAAGTAGATTTTTGAGCGGGATGAGTGCCGCTTTTAGTATTTTTTTTTAATTTTCTTAAACTTGATGCATATTAGAGGCGGAAAAATGGCGCTCGGTTGGGTTATTGCCCACACAGGTTTGGTCATTGGATTGCCAACCTGGTTTGGGTTGAGCCAAAAACACCTTTCCAGTTTTTTATAACTTCCTATAAACAATTAAGGGTTACAAAAATTAACGTATTCCAATAACAAACTAATATTGGTCAAAAGGATATAGGAGGTTTTATGCATTTAAAAAGAAAAATAAATGAAACTTTGGGCGACTTGTGGACCATTTGGCCCTTTTCTCTGGTAATAATACAAAGGTGTCTTATCTCTTTATCTGCGATCCTGATTTTACTCATTCGTAGCTTGCACATTATTCTTAATTACATGAATAGGCTAGTAACATATAAACGATTGTTAGATGGTATTTTATACCTTCTCAGATAATTTGACATCTTTATATGTAGGAATCTGCTGAAGGCCAAAAAATGCAAGAACTACGGAGAAGTCTACCTGCTTATAAAGAGAAGGAAGCATTGTTAAATGCTATTTCCCGAAATCAGGTGCGTTAGACATTCTTCTCTTAAACTTCTGTTGATGTCTTTTTTTCTTTCTTTCCTAATTCCAAGTTTTTGGTATAAAAAAAGATTTCTTGTACTATGTTGCACCACTAATGTAGGTCATTTATGGCATGCTATCGGCAGTAGTTTCGTCTGTATTGATCGTCAAAAAGCGTTAATTATTATCTTATGGCTGTTTATGGTTTGACCACTGGGCCAAAGGGAAAAAATTGGTATTACTAAAACGAGATACATTATCCCTGCTTTATTTAACCAAATTTGTAGGAGTTTGAACTTCTGGATGTCATCTTTGAAGCCCTAAAAGCTTTGTCTGAAAGTTAAATTTGGTTAATCTTTCTTTTTGTACACCAATTTGAAAAGTATTTTTTTATTCCATGTTGTAAGTTAACACCATGTTAAAGCAGAAAAATGTTGGATCATCAACATTTTCTGTCACCTATTTATCAAATTATGGCTATTAATCGTGAAAATATTTTTTATTGAACCTATTTTGGCAGGTAATTGTGGTGTCTGGTGAAACTGGTTGTGGTAAAACCACTCAACTGCCTCAGTACATCTTAGAGTCAGAAATTGAAGCTGCTCGCGGAGCTCAATGCAGTATTATCTGTACCCAGCCCAGACGAATATCTGCCATGTCAGTTGCAGAGAGGGTTGCTGCTGAACGAGGGGAAAAGCTCGGTGACTCTGTAATTATTTTATCAACTATATAAATACTAAGCAAGTTTGTAGCTCTGAATAATCTTGTCAGAGGTGGCAACATGAGTGTCAGCTGGGTTGAGTAATAGGTCAAAATGGGTAATTATAGTAATCGTTGAAATGGGTTTGATCCTATTCGGTTGACCTGAAAAGGGATATAGTGTGTAAATATGATTACCCAAATCATAATACTAGAATTTAATGTAAGATCCTTCACATAACGTTTAGGAGGTTGTATGCATTAGAAATACAGTTTGGGTGATTTGTATTGAAATTGACACGTTACCTTTTTCAACTTCTGAGTTCTGACCAGTTAGAGAAGAAACACAACCCAAATCGACCCTTCAAGGTAAATGGGTTGTAACGGCAACCTCTAGATTGTACCCTGCTAACATTTTGATCCTTTTAACTTTTTCCAAAGGTTGGGTATAAAGTTCGGCTTGAGGGAGTTAAAGGAAAGGATACCCGTCTGCTATTTTGCACTACTGGCATTTTGCTAAGAAGATTACTACTTGACAGGAGCCTTCAAGGTGTAACTCATGTTATCGTTGATGAGATCCACGAACGAGGGATGAATGAAGGTATTAATTAAACGCTTTTAACTGTGTAAACCATTAGCTTTTCTTGATAATTATTCATTTTGTGGCAGATTTTTTACTGATTGTTCTGAAGGAGTTACTTCCTCGCCGACCTGAACTCAAGTTAATTTTGATGAGTGCAACCCTAAATGCCGAGCTTTTCTCCTCTTACTTTGGTGGGGCTCCAATGATCCATATTCCTGTAAGTTTCTCATGTTACTTAATAATACAATTTTTCCCATTTTGACCATACATGTGACACTTCATCATCTTTATTCAAGTTGTGATAATGTGCAGTTCGAGCATAAACTACCATTTTTAGGGGACTTGTGATGTGCGTTATCTGACCAAAGCATAAACTACCATTTCTAGGGGATGATTGTTACTTTTAGTCACAATATTCAAATTATAGGGTCTTGAACTTTTGATACAGTGATTTATATTCTGATTAATTGGTCAAAGTAATCATTTTTGGATGATTAGTTTCACTCTAGATGTAGCAAAACTGACTCTTTGAGGCAAAACTAATTCTTTTAGGCAGAACGGAAGTTGTCTTTGGATTTTCTATGTACCCCTATTCTATATTTTAAACATATGAAATTATAATTGTGTCTTATTTCATCATATTACCTATATTCAGCATACAAGAAGAATTTGCCATGCAATCAAAAAAATAAGCATCTAAGCGTTACAACTTTAAACATAAGAACCATATCTAAGCATTAACACATGCATCATAACTTTTTTCAGCTTCTGATTCTCAAGATTCAAAATCACATAATCAGTTTGAAAATACACATCTGAACACTGACTTAGATAATGTTCCTTATTGACAGTTATTGTTGGTTATCTGGATACTTTTTTTTTTTTTTGTGTCGTCATTCTGGTGAATTTTTGTTGGCAGGGTTTCACTTATCCAGTTAGGAGTTATTTTCTTGAGAATGTTTTGGAAATGACTGGATACAGGCTGTCAACATATAATCAAATTGATAATTATGGCCAAGAGAAAAGTTGGAAAATGCAGAAACAAACTCTTCGTAAAAGAAAGAGCCAAATTGCTTCAGCTGCTGAGGTATAGGACTATATGAGCTTTTTCCTTTTTTATTTGCCTGCATTTTTTTTATATTCTAATTAAAAGGAAAAGTTTGTGCATTGAAACAGGAAGCACTCGAAGCTGTGGATTTGAGAGATTATA
The DNA here is from genome assembly GCA_025447715.1 of Asclepias incarnata. Classification (NCBI taxonomy): domain Eukaryota; kingdom Viridiplantae; phylum Streptophyta; class Magnoliopsida; order Gentianales; family Apocynaceae; genus Asclepias; species Asclepias incarnata. The sequence continues at coordinate 11,317 of JAOEHQ010011974.1, forward strand.
ATCCGAGGACTAGGGATTCTCTATCATGTTGGAACCCAGATTCAATTGGGTTCAATCTTATTGAGAATGTTCTTTGTCATATTTGTAGAAAAGAAAGGCCAGGGGCTGTTTTGGTATTTATGACTGGTTGGGATGACATAAATTCTCTCAAGGATCAACTCCAATCTCATCCGCTACTGGGAGATGCAAGCAAAGTCTTGCTGCTTGCATGCCATGGTTCTATGGACAGTTCAGAACAGGTAATAATGCGCAAGGTTTGGGAACTCGCAACTCGGACTCGGTTCTGCCGGGGTCCGAGTCATGAGTAATTGGCAACTCAGGGAGTAATCTGATAGAGATTTTTACATATAAAAATAATAATTTTTGAAATTTTGTGTAATAGAAAATTAAAAGTATACTAGAACTTCAAACTTAAACATAATAGTTTAGAAACATAAACGTAATACTTCAAAGTTCAAACTTAAATGTTTAGAAACATTAACATAATACTTCAAACTTCGAAAATATAAATATTAATTGATAGATTCTCTTAACCCGACTTTGACCAGAGTTTGATCAGAGTTTGACCCGTTGACTGATTTTGTAGTCCGAGTCGGGCTAACTCGATTCGCCAGAAATCCAAGTCACGAGTCGTTGGCTCGTCGCCAAGGAATATGCCGAGTCAACCAATTTTTACAACAGTGATATCGTGGATAGTTTTTTTCCTTTACGCCAATCATCATTTGACCTTTAAGGAGTTTAGATATGTTGATTTTGAGTCATGTCTATGAAATTAGTTGTATACCACTGTTCAGATAATGTAAAATTAGTGTAGCAATTTTTGCCCGTTTATATGTGATTGGGTTGATTTTGGTTTTGGGCTATCCTTGTATGTAAAATGGGTCAAACATAGGGTTGTAAACGAGTTGAGCCACCAGAGCTTGGCTCGTCCACTTTAAGTTAGGTAGTTTTTCACGATAGCTCAAAAAGCCTTCATGATGCAAGCTTGAGCTCGGTTGGGAAGGGTTTAAGATCAGCTTGATCTCGGAGTGGAAAAGCTTGATGTTTTTATTAGGTTTTTGTGTCTTATTTTTGAAAATCAAACTTAGTTTAAATGTAAAATTTAAATTGATAAGTTCTATAGCAATAGATGTTCACTTTATCTATAAAAACTAGAGTAATATTTGATCTTATGTGGAAAGCATTTTAAATTGTCTAACAAGAATAGATTTCAAAAACTAACATTCTTGAAAACTCCATATATACACGTACTACATACATAGAACATATCGTTCAAAATGGTTGATAAGAGATTTTGCGCTCATTTTTTATGCTCCAACTCGAACTCACTGAAAGCTTTACTTGAATGAAGCCCTAGACCCCTAGTCACATTTGTCAAACCAAAAGGTTATCTAAAAATGAAACCAAGTGGGTCAAATTGGTCAAACTGGTAGCAAAGTTGCTCGAAGGGTTTGCAGTTAATATGGACCCCCTAGCAAAATTTTACCACTTAATATATAAGCTCTTTGTTGTTTTTTTTGGTAACTTTGGGTGTCCCATTCTCTTTGTGAGCAAACTAATCCCAAGAGTTGACTCGCTATTGCGAGTCCGGAGTCAGAGCAGGTGAACCTACATGGCCACTAGGGTATCTTTTTTTAAGGAGACAGGGATTGAACCTATGACCTCCAGGAGTTTCACCCTTTTCGGAGACACATGCCCAACCATTGAACCACCACCCTAGTGGTTCTCTTTGTTTTCTATATGTGGATTTGTTATTTCTTGTAAAAAAATTTCTCTAGTATTTTCTGAAATCCAATTAATGTAAATCGGGAAAAATAAAATGGCCATGGTTTTCTAATGCCTATTTACTTCATTCTTTGTGGTTTCACAGAAATTGATATTCAATAAACCTGAAGATGGTATCAGAAAAATAGTTCTAGCCACCAACATGGCTGAGACAAGCATCACCATCAATGATGTAGTTTTTGTGGTTGACTGTGGAAAAGCTAAAGAGACATCCTACGATGCACTCAACAATACTCCATGTTTGCTTCCGGCCTGGATTTCAAAAGCTTCTGCTCATCAAGTATGACTACTTTTAATTATAACAAGAACTATGATTTTCTTGGATATTTAGATAAATACGACGCCTAATTCAAATGTAAAGCATGTCGACAACGAAATTGTTTCAAAAATGCTTTAGGATTTATGAAATTTGAATTTTGCAAAATAAGGTTTAACATTCATTGGATAAGGGTGCCACTTTCTAGAGAGTGGATGAAGTAGTAAGAATTTTTGGTTTAAGTAGCTTCACAAAGTGCACTGTCTATAGGTTTGGTTTATTCTTAAAGGGTCACGTAATTTAATCCAGCTAAATTCAAACGTGTCAATGGGTCAAGACAGGTTTTGGAAAAAGTGTACTACCAATGGTTACAACCTTCTAATTCCTTTTTCATAATCATTTATGTAATCGTATTTAACACATTTACTATTTATATAAAAAGGACAGAAAAGTTTTTAAGGGTCAACCCAACCTGCCTGCCCACATTGACTAGCACTAAAAGCTGTGTATTGCAAACCAAATATGTTTTGACCAGTTACCTAACCTGCCCATTTTGTTGCCACTATATTTAATGTTGGCATGGTCTCTTTATTTGTATGTGTGCTTATCAATTTTTCATCCATTGATGTAGAGGAGAGGAAGAGCAGGGCGTGTGCAACCAGGTGAATGCTATCATTTGTATCCCAAGTTTGTATTTGACTCTTTTGCCGAGTATCAGCTGCCAGAGTTGTTGAGGACACCCTTACAATCTTTATGCCTCCAAATTAAAAGTTTGCAACTAGGTAGTATTTCTGAGTTCTTATCAAGGGCCTTGCAGCCACCGGAACCTTTATCAGTAAGTTTGAACATAAGCTTACTCCTCAAGTGAAAAGTATATTTTGCCAATACGTGCTTCTGCTTGAATATTCTATTATTCTCAACATGATATCCGTATTTTGCCACATTCCAGGTTCAGAATGCTATTGAATACTTGAAAGTAATTGGGGCTCTAGATGACCATGAAAATCTTACAGTGTTGGGTAATGTTCACCATCGATTCATTTGATTTTTTTTGGTTATGTTTTAGAATTGTTGCATATATGACGGTATTTAGTCTAACTGGCCTCATTTACCCTTTGTTTGAAAATAATCAACTAAATAACTTTTTTTTTGCAGGCCATAAATTGTCAGTGCTTCCAGTAGAACCTAAGCTTGGTAAGATGTTGATATTAGGGGCCATTTTCAATTGCCTTGATCCATTAGTGACTGTCGTTGCTGGTCTAAGTGCTCGAGATCCATTTTTGATGCCATTTGACAAAAAGGATGTAAGTACCATGTGGTTGTTATCAAGTGAACCTTGCCTGTAAGGACAGATTCATTTTTATGAATCTTATTAGATGGAAACCAACGTGCTGGATCAAGCTGATAATTATCATCTTTTTCAAAACCTAAATTACATGTCATGTTTTGTTAGAAGTATTTAACTTATTGATTCCACACACTAAACACCACACAACCTTTTTTTTTTTTTTTTTATTTTTTTTATTTTTAATTTCTGTGAAAGCACCACTTCTTTCAAAGAACCAAGTATAGTCACTCTTATTAGAGGTGGCCTAATGGGCCGATTGGATAAGTTAACGGGTTAAATCAGGTTTGGTTCAGAAGCAGTGACTTTTAAGGGCTCTTCCGACCTTTTTGACCCCTCCCTTTGAAGCAGTGACTTTTAAGGGCTCTTCCGACCTTTTTGACCCCTCCCTTATATATTTATTTATTTATTTTACCTATCTGACTCATTCATAAGCTTAATGTCCCTTTTATAATTAAAGGGGTCGTAATTGCCACCTCTAATTATTATCTAAAATGGATCAAGTTCTGAAGTAATAACACAACACCCTTAAGTTATATGTATACATTAACCATGCTCGATAATTCACTTTGTTGGTATCGAGTTTCTGGTAATCTATTTGAATTTTGTGTTTATTATCTAATTACCTCAAAAGAAAAGATGAAGTATCTTTGGAGGGGTGTATTTGTATGCTCTTGTGATTTATGCTTTTTTCCAGTTTCCAGTTATGATTTCAGTTTGAAAGGCAACTACATTCATACATCATACTTTCCAAGTAAAAGTTTCATTTAATTGTTCATCCTTTCGCTTTAATAGCTTGCTGAGTCTGCAAAAGCCCAGTTCTCTGGACGTGATAACAGCGACCACCTTGCTCTTCTTCGTGCTTATGATGGTTGGAAAGCGGCTGAAAGACAGCAATCGGGTCACGAGTACTGCTGGAGAAATTTCCTATCTTCACAAACGCTGAGAGGTATTGATTCGCTTAGGAAACAATTCCATTATTTGCTTAAGGACGGTGGCTTGGTTGATAATATGGAAAGATGCAACACATGGAGCCATGACCAAGATCTCATCCGAGCCATCACTGCTCGGGTCTTTTTGTAACACCCCACCAATGGCGGAAACATGGGGCATCCAGGATAGCACAACACGACATGGAATTAAGTAGAAACGGAACTATATGAAATAAAAGGATTTGAGTAAATCCGACAGCACACATGCCAAAATACACATATATCAGGTAAACTTTACATATTGCATAAAATAAGCATAAACTAAGAATACAAGCCATCCCTTGAACCGGGGAGCATGTGGGTACGAGACCGCACGAATAAGTCATCAAAGCCCATCTCTAGCATATTATCATCAAATCTCCAAACAGCTTGCATACCTGAAAAGTGTACTAAACAAGGTCAACACTAGGTTGGTGAGTTCGTAGGAATAAACGACAAGGAT
>JAOEHQ010011985.1:0-16129 GCA_025447715.1 Asclepias incarnata
AAAGATAGCTAAAACATTTAAAGAGAGTTATGTAATTTACACATGCTATAATAGCTTGTGTGTGTTTGGCAAGGGGCTTTTAGGAGCTTAAAGTCCTGAGCTTTTAAAAACAAGCCCTTTTAAAAAAAAAACCATGTTTGGATGTAGGATTGTGAAAATAAGTCCAGCCCCTAAAAGCCCTAAAATGTCTTTAAAATAAAAGCTTTGATGAGGAGAGTTGAAAAAAAAGCCCCAGCCCCTAGCCCCAAGACCAAGCTCTAGCCCCAGCCCCTAACCACAGCCCCAACTCTAAGCTTTTTTGCCAAACATATGTATTTTAAGTCCGGTTTTTTAGACTGTTCCTTTACAATTAATTGAAGTTTTTTTTTTCCGTTGGTATATAATTTAAACATTGATGAATCTTAACTAGTAAAAGCTTAATTCAAGTCGAACCTTAAATGACCTTGAGCTGATTTCGAATCTAATTTAGAGCTTGTTTAATATATAAGCACGAGTTCGAGTTCCAAACATTAGTGCATTATTGAGTTTTAAGTTAGAAGGAAATAAAGTAAATGAAAAAAAACTAGATAATATAACAAAAAAAAAAGTTATTTTCGATTTAGAAAAAAAAATAGTTTTATGGGAGACTCTTATAGTCTTATTTAGGGTAACAAGTATGTGTGTTTCTTTAATGTGTGAGTTTTTTTTTCAATTCTTGAATTTAGGTAATATACTTGTTTAACTTTTAATTAAGGTAACTATTAAGTTGAAAATCTTCATTAGTTTAAGAAATATACTAACATGATTTTCTTCAATTTAGGTATCATTTTCCCTAAATTAAAGAAATCAAAATTAGGTTAACTAAATTGAAGAAATAACCATAATATGTTACCTCAAAATGCAATTTTTTCCTAATTTTTATTCTTCATTTGTAAGGGGGAAAAAAGGTATTAAAACCATATATTTTCACAATTATATCTTTCTTATCAATCCGACATCATATTTTGGTTTGCCATCACTAGTATTTATTAAAACAACTAGACGGGTACTCGCGTAATGCGGTGGCGGCGGTAGTGTGGTGTGTCAACGCTGAGAGTGTAGGTAATTAATGTAAAGAGGATAATGTAGATATTTTAGGAGATAAAAGATATACGGTATAATTATGTAAGAGGAGTAATATGGACTTTTCAAAATCTAAATTTTAAGACATTACAAAAAATTAAAAACTCCCAAAATGTTTTATAAGTAATTATAGATGATTACTTTTTTTATATATATATATTGATATCAAGTGAAACAATGGGTTAATTCCCTCCTGCTCATTTGAGGGAGAGGAAAGCTAACCAATATGTATGAATAATCTCTAATCTCTTATATAAATAAAAGAAAATTTTGATGACATCATTATTTTTAAATAAAATCTTAGTTGTCATCACTAGACTCTTTCAATTCTTAGTAATTATTATTTTTTATTTATTTGATTTATGACATCATTATTAATTAAAGTTTATTTAATTCTTTCATTAGGAATTTTAAAAACTAACCAAGTCTAATGTAAAATAACATTTTTTTTATGATAACTATATGTAAATTTTTAAGAATAACATCTCATTATTTCCATCTTCATTCTCTTTTCAACTTGACCATTACTATTTCTTACAATTTAAATTTGATTTCAAAAAGCATGTAGTATATTATTGATTATACTCAATTTAGTTTTGTTTTCGTAAATTGTGACATTAATATCTTTGATATGCCCGGGTATCACCCGGGTTGATAAGCTAGTATATATAAAAAAAATAGATATAGATATTATATGGTGTGAACGGAATCATGGCCAGGCATCTTGAAATTGAGAGACGATGCGTTGGCAGCATAGACATCTTAGATGCCAACAATTCTGGAATATAAGCAGTATCACATATATATTAACATATATATGTTTTAGTATTAATTATTGAAGTAAACACAAATATAATATCATTTATGATGAGTTGATGACCAGTTTAAGTATATATAATAACAGATTAGCAACACTATTGGTTGAGATTATCACAATTATAGCTAGTATTAGATTTTAATAATGGATTTTTAACTTCTAGAATCCATCACTCATTCACTCAATTAAGTCTTGGATTGTTATTATTCAAGGAAGGTGTTATCTGAAGGTCAATACTTAAATACCTTGAGAACCCACAACGTTAACCTTTGACCAAATTAAGTCCCCATCACTCCTGTCTTCTTTTTTTTTTGTAAGGCACATCACTCCTGTCTTCTATTGTGCATTTGTGCTTTTATAGTTTTATTATCTCTAAACTTCACAACCATTTAAAATAAGAAACAAATTAAATAATCTTGTTTTGACGGTAAGCAAAATGTCTTGCATTATAATATAAGATTAGCGTGTATAAAATAGTTGTATTTTTAACTATTAAATGGATTAACTAAAACAAATAAGATCACTCAATGATCCAGTAGCTCAATTGGTGAGTATCTGGGTTTTACCCATGAGGTGAAAGTTCAATTCTCATTAATCTCATTTGATGGGAGCATCTGTGGGTTTTTCCTTGGATGTCTACCTAGCGAAGATGTATCAGGGCCCGGTTAAGACAACCGACTACCATGATCTGAGTGGGCCCTCACTCTTGGATGGTGGTGACGTTTGATATTCAACAGTTTTCGTTACAAACAAAAAAACTAATAATATCGATATTTTTCAAAGAAAAAAAACTTGATCTTTTCAAAAGTTTAGGTACATAATTATATCTGGTTACTTCACAACTATCTCGTAAGAAGTAAATCGAATGACTATCGGTCCATTTAGAGACGATCAGACAAAGTGATCCGACTTTTCTAATAACTTTTTCTCACAAAATTAAGTTTTCCCGGCTATGGTGGGAAATATACCTCAAATACTTTTCAAATTAATGTGCTCCCATCTAGATAATCAACAAGACCATATATACCTAAGACAAACCAATATTTTTCTTGGTTATTAGCATCTCCAATATATACATTAAACTTAAATTTACACTAAGTTTAGTGTGAAACTACAAAATGATATTCCAATTTTCGACATTAAGGCTGGTCCCAACCATCTCGTCGTGGAAACGTCCTCGAATGCGTCAAGAAAGATGCGGTTGGAAGTAGCCTCGTCAAGGGAGGCGTCGTCGTTTTGCGTCAGGAAATTGACGAGTGAAGACAAAAGGGGAGCGGGGTGATGTGGCACAAACGGTCAAATATTTCAAAAACATAGCTGTTTTCATTTTTTTTTTTTTTCCAACTTTTTTCTATTTAAACAACAAACATCCATTTCATTTCACACTAAATTTTATACAACCATACTATACATGCAACAATATTTATCCAACAACAAATACTCCCATGACAAACCAAAACTTCAACCGTCGATCAGTTTCTTCGGATATAAATCAACAATTATTCGACCAACCGGCATCCTCTTCTTCCAAATGTTTAAATTTTATAAAAAATAATAGTTTTATTTAAATTTGTATTAAAATAAAATATCTAAGGATGAGGTATAGCTGTTAGGGGAATTTTTGGATTGTTTTTGATGATGCGGTGCTGATGTGACTATTAGGATAAGGTGAGGATGAGTTGAGGTTGGGAAAGGCCTAATTCCTTTACTTAAAATCTTAAATTACTGGGATTAATAGTGAATGTAGAATTTCCGAACAGTGTGTGCGATTTGAGTTTCTTAATGGGCTTTTAGTTAGCCCATACACCACAAGCCCAAAGTGACTCTCTTGAAGCTCCATATGTGTGTTCATGTCCCTGTACGTTCATGTGAAATTGGTAGAACAAATGATATTAGGGAACAAAGGATACATTATCGGTCAAATCCTACTCCCACAAACCTCTTCCTCCAGTGGTTCTAAGGTATATATTATGGGGTTTAGGGTTAATAGATCAAGAAATGTAATTTTATCTTCGTAGTAGGTGTCCTATTGCAACCAAAGTTTCGGACCATATCCATACTTCGTGGAAGTGTGGCTCGATGATCTTCAACTGAATGGATGACATTGTTTCTTGTACGGATTAAAATCGTCAGAAAACACTAAGAAGGTCTTTGATGTGGCTGTTAAAGCTACTCTTTGTGTATTTTAGAGATTTAGAAGTGACTTCATCTCTAACATCAAGAAACCAAGATCAAATACCTTATAATGATGCGATGTTATTTTCCTTTACTTGGAAATCTCAGAGATAAATAAGTATAGGCCTAGTAGCTTGGTTTGATTACAAATCGATCCACCGGCCCCTTGTTGTAAAATTGATGTTTGTATGCTTTTTGCGCTACTAGTATGCTAATAGATTTGTCGTTAAAAAAAGAAAAGAAGGTTTAAATATATTTATTAATTTATTTAGTGATGATGGTGCTAATTGCGCATGATAATGTTAAAACCTTGAGAACCCATGGAATTAACAATTGGTGAGATTATTATATATGTCATCCTTACGTATCACCCTCAAAGTTAATTATTATTATTAACAAAACGTCTTAATCACTCAGTGAAATGACATTTAGCGACTAAAATTAACATTCTATTATTCTAATGATGACAAACATTCAAATGATGACAAACATTCTACATCATTATATACTAAATATCTCTTTAATCATCAACATAAACAATACTAAATGGAATAATTAACTAATCAATTAAAATATGGGGATATCATATATACAGTTAACCGTATATATTTAGATACAGTTTCTCTCACACTTTTTTTTTTCCTTCACGTGGGAAAATTGATTTTAATCATGTGAGAGCAGCATAGCTGCGGTTGGCTGTATACAAGATTTTCCCTTAAAATATTATAAAAAGTCTAAGTATATTATTAAAATTCAAAATTTAAAATTTTAACTCTTCTCATCACATGTCATTATTAAAATCTAACTAAAAATAATACATTGTTAATATTTTCTTACTATACGACTATTATTTGAACGATTTAGGTAGTGGTGTATAAGATGTACGTATTGAATTTTATTTTTGACTTTACAAATAAATATTGTATTTATTTTATGAATATGACATTTATTGATATAAATCCTTTTTTTTTTAAAGAACATTATAAAACTACGGGTAGTACTTTGTATTTCCATTTTAAAAATTTTCGTATAGAAGCTAAAGCGTCGTTTTTTTTTTTTTTTTTTATGTTGATTTGTGCTAAAAAATTTATCAAATAAGATGACATTATTCATGTTTTTTAAAGATACATAAGACTATGTATTGTTATCACCACTTATATTCAAAAATAATATTTCTATTATTTATATGTCTCGTCCGATAGACGGGGAATAAGCTAGTGTTGTATACAGTTGCATCTTCATAAATTAAGGGAGTTGTTTGGTAGTGAAACACTGAAAATTTTCTTTCAAAATAGTATAAAGCTTGTTATTTTAAAGGGAAAAAACAGAGGAATTTACCAAAATATGCATATAGTTAAAGGCAACATATATAAAAACATTTGTATAACTGAAGTAGTCAAAGTTTAAATGAGCATTTTAGTACTTGCTCAAAGACTTCTTTGTGTGCTGTTGTTGTTCAAAGACTTCTTTGTGTGTCAACTTGCTCAATTAATGCATAGTTAAAAAACAATTGTATAACTCCAGTTCTATTTGTGTAATTAGCTTTTTTTAAACGCTTACGCACTCATATCATATGCATCACAAACTATTTTTAGTTTTTGTTTTGAGCATTTTAAACGCTCAAAGCTTACCCATACCACTTTTTGAACTTATAAATACTCAACTTGTAATATTATTTGATAAGCCAGTTTTATCTAAAAAAAAACTTTGACTACTTTCCGTGTAAGTACTCATGTGAATTTCATTTAAAGGTACTTATACGGAAAGTAGTCAAAGTTTGTTTGTTTTTTTTTTTTTTATTACACAAAACTAACTTACCAAATAATATTACAAGTTGGGTAAGTTTTGAGATGACTAAACTGTTTTGACCTTGACTATAAATTATTCATTACTCATGTTAAAACATACACACATCTTTATTCAAAACAAAAACTAAAAATAATTTGTGATGCATATGAGTGTGTGAGCGTTTAAAAATGCTCCTAAACAAATAGAAATGAAGTTCTGCAGAACCATATCATCATTCCTCGAGTAGTTTGGGCTCATGGAAACATATTGAACTCGAAACCTTGGTTAAGGAAAGCCCCCGAAAGCCATAGCTTCAAATTTGGCAGGTTAATGTCAAATTCACACACTGTAACCTGTAGATTTTTACACATACACACTAATCACTAAACAAATTAAATGTTAACAAAGTGGATTAACAATATATAAAGATGAACTTACATTTAGATTGAATGTCAAGACAAAGTTATCACCAACTGTCGATAAATTGGAACTTTGGACCTTAAAGCTCGTAATTGACTCGAGTGCTTTATGGAGCGACGCCGCAATACCTCGTCCCTTGTTACAGACCAATCTCACATAGTATCCTTTTTCCTCTACTTCAAACATGTCGAACTAAGACAGAAAAAAAAAACGTTATTGCTTGCTTGTATCTAATTACATACACCTCAAAACTCAAAACCACAACTTTGTTTTCATCTAACCTTTGATATCATCTTTAGTATTGCAATCGAGTTTGAAACACGAATCTTTTTTGACTTTTGTGATGAAACTTTTTTATCTTTAGCTGCTTCTTCAATTGTTGCAATCTCGACTTTTAAATTCCTTGCCTGCGTTTGAAGATCTTGAATGTATCGTGCTGCGTCTCCAACTATGGAAGCTTTATCCATCTATACATGAAAAAAATTCATAGTTGTTCAATAGAAAGTTTCATTTTGTTTTACTGAAACTTTCTTAAAATTGGCCCCTAAGTATATAAAATAAAAAAGTATATTGCTTATAATTAATTTGTTACTATCCACGCAAAAATACTTTTAGAAATGTCGTGTTCATTTTAACACGTACAATAGATAATATTGATAACATTATATAAAATGAAAAAAAATGGAGCAATGGACCCTTAATTGTGTGGTTATATATTATGTTTTTCTTATAACATTGCAACATATATAACATATTGTGTTCAAATTAAACGTAAAATGTATGTCAGAAATGACAAAGAGATCGAGAACAAGAACCTTAGTGATGTTCGGTACCAATGAACGCAACGCATAAAGCTTCTCCTTCATTCCACTTCTTCTTTTCCGTTCGGAAATCAAGGTCTTTGTTCGATCTCCCTTTGCACCACCGCCTCTCCTCCTTCCTCGTGTATCTGAATTACCATTTGTCACGGTCTCAGAAGAATCGTCGTCATCAAAATCCTCAGAAACCTTCACATCCTCCTCTTTCTGGTTCCAAGTCATATCCAAACAAGGATCCATCAAATGATCATAACAACCATCTTTAGAACCAGCTCCAGCTCCAGCTCCAGCCCCAACGTCATTAACAGCCACGTATTCATTGTGGCCATACGACATCGGTGGAAGCTGCAATTCAGTACAACTATTGGTAAAGTGATTGCATTCGAAGTCCAAACAGAATTTTTCTATAGGATCTTCCTTAATGATGGCAATGAAGTTTGCGAAATCACTTTCCGGTATCAAATCTGGTTGGACCATGTTGAAAATGGCACCATTGAAATGGTTGATTAAGTACTCAGAGGAGTCTGCTCTCTCATCCATTTTTTGTGACCTTTGATATGATAATGATGAATTTTTACACGTAGTAATTAAATACAAGTATGTATGTATGTGTGTGTATATATATATATATATATATTAATTATCGTGTAAAAGGAATCGCGAAACAAGCATCTGCTGTCGTGATGGTTATTAAGAAATTATAGTTGTCGCGTTGACATCAGTATCTAACTGGATGCAAATGCTCGGAGAATATAAGCCGCAAGGTTGATTAAAATATAACATTGATGATTAATTACAAAAAGAAAATAATTTGATAATCCAAATGTTTCAATAATATACTACTTTAATCAAAAAATTTCTGAGTTTTCATAAATGACTAACAGAATCGCGACACAAAATCATTACATAAAATTGACTTTGTGTTGCGATTTTGTGTTACGGTTTTCAATTATGTGTTTCGATTTTGAAATTATGTGTTACGATTTACAATCTTGTATTGCGATTTTGTGTTGGGTTGTATTGTGATTTTGCGAATTTTCATTTTGTGTTGTGATTTTCGATTTTGTGTTACAGATTCACAAGTTCTTGTAGTTGGATGTCTCTCTTTTGTTGTTCATTCCTTATCATTAGTTAGGATTTATCCTTAGTAGAATATATTGCGTGTCTAAGAGGGTTAGCATCCCACCTCTCACTAATTTTCCTACCACTCACTCCCAACCAATCCCCTTATGTCACCTCATCTACCCCTTACTCATACCACATTCCACTATTTTGTTGGCAACTCATCTCTCACTCACCACTTATACCTTATGTTTAAAAACTTATACAATCACTTAAACACAAACACACCACGCGTGATAGAAATGAGTGGTCTGGCCACTCAAACACACCACTCACCCACCACTTGCCGCATGAATATTTGATGGCGGCGGTGTTCCTTTGTGACACCACACCCACCACTTACCTTTAATCCATGCATTGCGAACCCTCTAATTAGCGTTTTAGCCAAAGAATTTTCAACAACTCTAAGTTGTCACGAAAAACGAGTACCATGTTGTTGTGTAATATGTTTGTTATACTTGTTGTATAACTTTCGACCCATTTTGACCTGCTTTTTTTTATTAAAAAAAAACTAATTTCTTTGTTTTGATCCATTTTGAGTAAACCGAATAGATGGAAGCCGGCAACTTTTGATACAAAACTATAGAGGTGATGTACAACATTTCATCTACAAAAGTTCTAACTAGCAAAAAACGAGTATCACGTTGTAATTAAATTATCGTCGCCACGACATCTCGCGCGCTATAAATTATCGTCATATATATATATATATATATATATATATATGCACGCTAATGACAGCCCCTATACTTAGCTTTTATCTTATTTTAAACATAAATAAACAGTACAAGTATTTTAATAGGAAAGTGATAAATGTATCAATGTTTTTGATTAATTTATGATAGTTTTGTGGTACTAATATTAGTTCCTATTTTAATAATACTGTGATTTGTCAGCTATTGACGAATAATTAATTATACGAGTATTAAATTAAGGTTGCATCCATGTTTATGCTAAAACTCCGTAAATTATGTTTCTAGGATAAGTTAAACAATATGATGTGGTTATTTTATAACAATAATTTCTTACTTGTTATAGAATCTCCAAATCTATTATTATTTTTTAATTTCTAAAATAGGGGAGAGCATGAATCATACAATTGTATAGACATAGTTGGTTTTGGGGTTTCACCAAATAGCTTCTCTGTGTCCATGGGTTATACATTGTTGTATTAAAGGATAGTATTTTAATTATTGTTTAAACACATATTTTTATGCGTATAAGGGTGGATTATTTAAAGAATTTTAAATAATTTGGGAATCCGAGAACTTCTAGATCACACATTTTTCTTCTTTCTTTCCCCACCACCTTTTTCTTCTCTAAAATATCGTCTATCGTTAAAAAACTTTTATCTCAATAACCGTCTATCGTTAAACAAAAAAATTATATGAGTGTTCTTAAATTATCTTCCTCTTTCATTAGAGATGTGACTCAATATATTTTTGACGATATTGGGGGCTAAACGGATTTGGGAATGATTTGGATTGATAAGCGGCGATCCAGAGATGGTGGTGATTGGATACGGTAGCCGCACGAGCTCCGCCCTCGGAGATGGTTATTATAATTTACATGTGAAAGCAAGGTTTTACACATGTGTAAATACATAAATACAAACAAAAAATAAAAATTAAAAAGTCGTCAAAAGTTATCGAATAACCTCTCTAATGAAAGATGATGGAGTTATAAGAACATCCATATAATTTTTATAATTTATCGATTTATGTTTATTGAGATAAAAGATTTTGAATGAATTAAATGAAACTACTGATTTATCAAGATCAAGGATCAGGATTAATTATCGCATTCTTTAAAAAGTATGGGTTTTAAATAACCCTTCCTCTATGCGTGTATATATATATAAACAAAATCTCATTTTTAAAATTAGAAAGAAAAAAATAGAAACTAAAATTAATCAATGTTTTAATCCTTGTTACGTTATATTGTCTTTTCTCCACTTTAGAGCACTTGTAAGACCATTTGTAAAAGGAAGGTGAAATGAATGGATGAAGAAAGATGATAAGAAGATGGATGGTTAAAGGTAGGTGAAATAAGGGGTGAAAATAATAGGTGAAGACCTAGGGTGAAAAGGAAAGAGTGGGGTGTATAGCTTTTGTTTATATTATTTGTTTGGTTTTGATTGAGTATAGTTAGATATTGTGGGGTATAATGAGGTATTAAATTTAAAGGTGAAGTGTTAAGGGGGAAAAGAGAAGATAAAAGTGATTAGAAAGTGAAACTGATGTAAAAAAAAATATAGATGAAAAAGATGAACTGTTACGAAATGGTAAATGAATGATTAAAGAGAAAAAGATAAGGTGAAAGAAGTGAGAAGATGATGCTGACGTGTTAAAAAAATGTAGGTGAAAGAAATAAACGGTTAAAGATGATCTCATAATTCCGGCTGTCACCATATGCTGTTCAAAATTGCCGAGAAAATAATGAAAAATGAAACATAAGTTATTTGTAATTGATGCGTTAGGCAGATATAGGATATGATGTCATTTTTATATTCATAAAAGCTTCAAAACAAATTTCATTTTTTTCACCTCTGAATTTTATTGATACTCAAAAAATATTGTGTGTTTCAAAACAAATTCCCACAACCTACTAGCAATACCAAACACAAAGAGCGGTTCAGAAAGAAAAAAAAAATTAACATCCATTTCTAACAATGACTTGAATAAATTAATTTTTTTTTAAAAAAACACAAATACAAAAAGACCATCATCCATAACCAAACTATAAAATTAAAATAATATATAAACTTCATCTTAAACCACATTGTCAAACATATTTAGGGGGTGTATTTTGCATTGCTAATTTATAATTGTTTACCTAATAAATAAATGATCAGTTTTCAACTTTTCATAGAGTGTTTGTTAACGTCCCTCATTTCAAATTTTTTTTTATTTTTAAATTAACCAATATACTCATAAATTCATAATACTATTAATGAATTAAAACGACTATATTACTCCCTTTTACAACAATTACCTACGCTACTTATCACCGTCACCACCCCCACCCCCACCCGTCACCGCGACCACCACCAGCCACCGCCATCACCACACCGCCGTCGCCGTCGCCGTACCGCACGACATCCATTTAGTTTATGAAAATTTGTACTTAACTTACGTGCAGCATAAGAATAACAAAGGTATTTTTGAGTAATGTTTTCGGATAGGTATTATTTTTTAAGAGGGTCCATGAAACCGTTGATTTAGTGGCACTATCTATGTGGCATAAATGCATAATGATCCACTCCGTGGCGGCCGATATATCCATGATCCAACTATTTCGCAAAAGCCCACAGGCCAGTAGGCAACTAGCCAACTAGGCACACATTGATCCAATGAACCACAATTATTTCCCACACGACTTTTTTGGCACCACTCCTTCACAACTCACAAGATATAAACATCACTTTCCATAGAAGAAAACTATCTATTATTCTATATCTTTACTATACTAATTTTCAGGTTCGTCCGATAAACGGGTGGTTTTAAAATATATATCTTATAGATTTTGTTTCAATATGTTTTGAGTTTTTTTATGATAAATTATAAAATTTTGCCTAATTAAATGAATCGATATTGATGAAAGGAACAAAACAAAAAATATACATATATGTAATAATATAGATTTCATCAAACATCATATGTGCATAAAAAAAAATCAACTATAAAATATAGTTCTGATTAAAATACAAATGTTAAATAAAAATCACATAAATAACTAAAATATCAGTTATGTTTATACGACATAAACAAATCAGACTTTATATATATATATATATATAAAATCTCATATTGAAAGAAACCTTATACGATTCTATATAAAAAAAAGGGTTACTTTTAAACATATATAATACAATGGTTACTAAAAAAATTACAATACAATCAAAATATAATAAAAATAAACGTTACCTGAATTAAAACTATAATTACCAAAAGTTTTTTAAAAAAATCATATCCTAAAAGAATAGAAGAAATTAACTTCGTTTTAGTATACAAAAATAATGTTCATAATGTTTTTACTGATTAAAAAAGAGAAGTTTTAAACGATAGATTGGGTTATCTCGAATGTAAGTCCGGGTTTCGTGTTTGTTGGTCGTTCAAAAAAACAAAATTGTTATATATTTAGTTTTAAATTTAATATAAATTTGTTAATAATAGTGTTTATTTTTAAAAAGATAACAGTATAAATTAAAGAAAAAAGGAGTTGGAGAGAGAAAAGGAAAAAAATATCTTCAAAAGAGGTGTGGTGAACTGGTGATGCCAGATGTATCTCCAGACTCCTTTTAGTTATATATTAGATCATAAAACATTTAAAAAGCATCTTAAAACTTGAATTTTAAATACTCTATTTAATACTTTAATTAATATTAATACAAAATCAATTAGTCTAAATAAAACAAAATTAATTAAAAAATAATAATATATTACTATAAATTAAAATGTCAACATAATAATAAATGTAAAAAAAATCAAATAAAAATCAACTTTGTGCCATAATACACATATAACTCCCTTTCTTACACAAAGATCATGGACGCCTGACGCCGTCATCTTCAACCTTTTAGCCAGTCATTGCTAAATAATTTGAACCACATTTGGTTGTCATGCATTGCACGAGCTCACTTCTAGTGTTTCTATAAAATGAGGACAGTGGTGGAACCAGGTGGAGGGTAGGGTTAACCATAGCTCACCAATGTAATCTAGCCTTAGTACTTCATATAATTAAATTTTAGCCAACCCATCAGTGTATTTTAGCCTCAATTATTCATATAAGTAAATTTTGGCATACCCATAATATATCTTTTGTTACATGTTTGTGTTTAATAAATTATTTGACACATATTGAACCAAAACTCTTGGCTTCGCCACTGAACGAGGGTTTTTACGTATGCGTTTTGTTGCAAGTTTAATTATCTACTACAACAATTGCCAACTTCATACTTATCAATTTTTGTTTGTTGATACATTGTTCATTAAACAATGATACAACTGGCAGCAATGCAGGCTCTTGTGTCCCCTTTAATTGTTTCTTTAGAACAACCACATTCTCAAACAAATTATCATTTTTCCAATTAAGTTTATTCATGTCTCTCTTCAAGTCATTTAGTCTTTTAGTCATCCTATACGTATAGTACCCTGCCACAGGTTTATTCCACCCTTTTTGAATAGTTAATACAAAAGAACTTTGATGAGAAACCAAATAAAGTTAAAATATAATTATTAAACATTTAAACTTGAGAATAAACTCATTATTAACCATGATTCTATCCAACTTCTTAAGAACACCGCAACATGGATTTTTGAGGAGACTTTGTTCATGTAAAATGGAACCCAGTACTACACACAGGGGCGGAGGTACGTTGTAGGGGTGGTTCAAATGCACCCCCAATTTCAAAAAAAATTTAGAGGTTTAGTATAAAATTGTAGGTTTTTTAGTGTAAAATTGTAGGTTTTTTAGCGTGTAAACCCCCAATTTTTTATATTCCAAAAATTTTGAACCCCCCAAATATATTTTCTGGCTCCGCCACTGACTACACACCCTCTATCTCAATTTTATTCATCCAATCATTAAATTCATGTATATCTTTACTCTTATATAAAAGAGCAAACCCACCCCTTTTTCTTTTTTCTCAAAAGATGATTTGAATTGTCTAAAATGTTTTTTTCTTTTATTTTAAACATCTCCACTTAATATATTTATAATACCCTTTTAATGAAATGATTTACAACATAAATCCCTCAACCCTTCAAAAAATTACACTACCTCCTTTTACATCAATTACTTTTACATTCACCACCACACCACCACCGCCGCCACCGCCGCCTCTGCCTCATCGCACGAACATGCGTCTAGTGATCATAAAGACAAGAATCTTTTACAGAATGTTCATCCACAATCATTAAATTCATGCATATCATCGTAAAGATAAGAATCTTTTACAAAATGTTCATCCAGATGAATCTCCAACTCATTCAGTCATTCCACAACATTTTCCTTTCTCTTCTAGCAGGATAAGGTACTCTTACAATGTATTTTCATGTTATTATAATTATTGTTACATGTAATGTATTACGTTGGTGTATGATTAGTTTTAATACAATTATGTATGAAGAGTCGATATAAGGATATGTATACATTGAATTTTGATGCTATTATTATAACTATTGTTATAAGTTATGCTAGTATATACTAGTAGTAATTTTTAGTTAAACTATCTATGGAGAGTAAATGCAAGGCTCATGTTTTTTTATTTAAATATTTTCAAATAATGCATAATATTAAAACTTTTTATTTGTAACATTAATTTGTCAAAAAAGTAACTATTTAGTATCGTTTTTAATATTAATATACATGGTAACTTAATGGGTTATGATCCGGACATCAATTTGTTTATTCGTATATCATGAAACATGTTTTAAAATATTATATTATACATATTATGAAACACTGTTTAAGAATGTACCGCTAAAAAAAATCTACAGATCGCACATGAAAAAGTGAACTGAGGATAGGCAACCAAAAAAACTAGTCAACCAAAATCAATAATATCCGCTAACTTTTATCTTTCTCCACCAAAAGCAATAATTGCATATATAAACTTACTTTTTAGAGTTAATTTCATTAGGTGCCCCTGTGGTTGTCGCGATTTGAGTTTCGGCCCCTGTGGTTTAAAAATGTCATTAGGTACCCCTGTGGTCGGAGGTTTGTTACTCCACCCACCCTTTTGACTAACAGACGTTAGTCAAGGTCCGTTAAAGCCCCATGTGCATTGCACATGAGGGTATATTCGTCCTTTTACCTCTAAACACCCCTCCTCCTCCTTCTTCTTTATTTTTTTTGCAGATCTAAACGCAACAACAACAACAACACACTTTATAATAAAATGAAACAGAGAGATTTATCCAACATTATCTCTAGATAGATAAAACAATAGTAGACTGAACATAATAATAATAATAATAATAATAATAATAATAATGATGATGATTTTGTCTTCTTCGAATTTCTCATCCCATTTCTCAAACTTCACTTTATAATAATAATAATAATAATGATTTTTGTCTTCAGTGAAAGGGTTTTGATCGACTTGCAGGTCACCTAGTTATAATAATAATAATAATAATAATAACCCATGTTATTTACCTGTTACCTGTTCTACATTAAAATAACCCATCGTTATTCACCTGTTCAAGCTTTGGGATTGTCCTGCACACAACCTGTTTGTTAAAACACACCGACTTCCTTCCTTTAAATCCCCAGACTCAAATACCCCACCAACCTTAACGATGCTAACAAACGATGTTCGTAGGTTTGGTGAACTGGTTGTGGGTGATGATCCCTGTTGATTGGCACCGCTGCCGCAGATCCCTGTTGATTGGCACGATCCCAGTTGAGTCAAAGCCCTAAGAACAACGACCATTTCCGGCGGGGTGGGCATCTTCCGGCGAGACCTAAAGGCGGGAAAGGGGGGGGGGGCATGCGGCGGCGGCGGCGGTTTGTAACAAAGGGGGTGGGTTGGTTTTCCGGTGGCCGGCGGTTATAGCTTAATAGGGAGGGTGTTTTTTGAAATGGGTATGCTTTTTTTCTTGAAATCTTGATATGGGTATGATTTCTTTTTTGAAATCTTGATATGGTTTGCTTGTTTTCTTGGTTTTTTGAAATCTTGATATTGGAATTCCTTTTGATAGGGAGATGATATAGATATACAGAGAGAGAGAGATATAATTTTTTGATTTGATGGTGTTTAGAATGAGTGTGGTGGTGGTGTTGTGTTTAGATCTGCAAAAAAAATAAAGAAGAAGAAGGAGGGGTGTTTAGAGGTAAAAGGACGAATATACCCTCATGTGCAATGCACATGGGGCTTTAACGG
>JAOEHQ010011996.1:0-16129 GCA_025447715.1 Asclepias incarnata
GACCGGGTTTTTTTCGGTTTTTTTGACCCAAACCGAACCCGACCCGATTTTCAACCCGGTCCCAACCCGTTTTTGAACCCCGAAACCGAAACCGGTTTCTCCAAAACCGGTTTCAATCGGTTTCGGGTTTTCCAACCCGGGTTGGCCCGAACCGGTTTCAAATGTGCACGCCTAGACACATATGGACCAAAGAGGGAATTTGAATAGGTCCACCACTATTTTTTTTATATTGAATTATCATTGTTTGAGAACAAAGCCAAAAAAAAAAAAAACATTTTCATGTGAGGGCAAACGTAACTAAGAATGTTAATAGGGTTGAGAATGCTTTTGCTAGCTCGAAACATGCAACTCGCTTTGCCTACACAATGAAAATAAGTAGTTACTTGCTTAGTTCGAATATGTCAACATCATCTAAATTTGTATTGAATTTCATCCATTAATATTAAAATCTAAATCCATATGCTTAGTTCATCCATAATTGAACCGGCCGGTCCGACCGGTATTTTTAAGAATTTCGGTTCAATAGCCACCGGTTGGATACCTGATAGTGAACCGGGTTGAACCGTCCGAACCGGCCGGTCGGACCGGAACCGGATCAAACGAGTATTGAATCGGTCAAACATAGTCAAACCCACTTTTTTGTTAGTTTTGAGGAGTACTTTCCAGCATTAATCTCTATTTTCAGCTTTCATACTTTTTTTCAAACCTTCAAACTCTTCCAACCACCATAGCTAAGTCCGCCAACCACCACCACCAATGCGTTTCACAACAAGATACTCTTTTTTATTATATATAATAATACGACGGTATTCTTATATATTTTCAAGTTATAAAAAGATGATGATTTGCATTTTATGTATTGATATTGGATAATATTGAATGTGTTTAAATATTGAATATTTGGTGTTAGGACTTATTTAGATTATGAATTTTATACTAAAATATGGTTTTATTCTGGGTAATAAATACTAGAACTTAATATTATTGAACTTATATTGTGTTTAAATTAGAATTCTTTTGATATTACTTTGATAAATATATATTTTTAAAAAACCCGGTCCGACCGGTAAAATTTTATGAGAACGGTTCAGTGTCCGGTTTTCAAAACATTGTGTGTAATTGATATAAAAGAATGAAGACAAACAAGTAAAGGAAGATAATATTGTTCCTTATTACCCTAATTTGTTTAAAATCACATAAGCTGAAGCTAAAGAAACTCTAAAGAAAGGAAAATCATTTCTTGATATAACTCCATTTATATTTATGAAGGAGGTGAATATAAGACTGTTCCATACCTAAACTTAGGCATGGAACCCTTCACATTTTTATTTTTTAATCATTAAAATACATGGGGCCCAAATATTTTACAAAAAATATTAAAATATTAATATGTGAGGAGTTTCATACCTAAGCTTAGATATGACACAGCCTTATATTCACTTTTGTCTATATTTATACCTAAACCACTTTATAAAGTATATGGGAGGTATCTTAATTTTTGAAAATTCAAAGTATTTTTTTTACTTGATCTTTTATTATTTATATTATGGCAAAAGTGAATATAAGGTTGTCCCATACTTAAGCTTAGGTAAGATGTTTACGGACCTCTTTTTGGCATATGAGTTGGTAACCACAATCGATTGAGAAGATGTCGAGACCGTAAGACTATTTTGAGAACATGTAAGAGACAACCACACCACCGTCGCCGGAGAATAAAGGAAAGACACACACACACCCACCGTGCCAGCCACACTCCCACACCGTCAGCCACATACCCACACCGCCAGCCACACATGGAGAAGAACGGGATTTGGCAGATGATTTGATTTGGTTTTCTTAGCTGATGTTGATGTTGGATTTGAGATGGCTCGGGTTTGGTTAGAAGGAGAAATAAGAAGAAAGAAAAAGATGAAAGGAAGATCAGTCGATGGTTTGGTAAAAGTGGTTTTCTTAGTTGTTGGTAGATGAGAATGAAGAAGAATAGTTAAAAGTTACTCGTATTTGATATTTTGATGGTTGATTTTTTTGGTTGATAGTACACTATACACTTTGGATACAAATGAAAACCATTTTGTGGAGAAACAAATATATAATAATAATAATAATAATAAGGTTAATGTATAATTTAATTAATATCAATATTTTAGTTAATATAATGTTAAATTAAATATTTATAAGTATCCAATTGTTTAAAAAAAAACAAACAACTATACTGATTCAGACATTCGAACCACCTCTTAACATCAGAAGTGGTATTCAGATTTAGACATTAACATCTTGAGAAAAACAAACTAGGCCTAAGTAATTTAATTTGTGTTTTACTAACCTTTTATAATAATCACTTGTTGTTTAAATGCTCATATTTTAAATTATAAACGAGTTGTTATTTAGTTATAAAATATTGTTTAAGCTAATAAGTATAAGTCATAAACTAGCGAATGTGTTTCAATACTAAACCATGTAATTTAATAATTTATATTTGTGTAAAACATGCATTATTATAGGTGTATAAAACATAGCATTATTAAAAAAATATTGTTTAGAGTCCATTTGAAAATAAAGAGACGTCTGGTTACTAATTGGGTTTGATAATAGGTATGGTAATGATTATGAGTTTGAAAGAAAAATTGTAAAAAGAAAATGTGCTAATGTTTATAACTAGTGGATTTGCGCCACCCGATGGGTGACGTTGGTTTATACGTGTTGTTGTCGGTATCTATTTTTTTTAGGCTAATACCACACCTATACAATCATAGATATGTTTGTTCAAAAGTTTACCAAAAATAGTTATAAAAGAAAAGAACAAAACAAACTATAAAAGAGGCAACGTCGGGATTGAACCCAGAGCCGCCTAATTGAAAAACAAAACGAAAACCACTCAATCATAAATACATTTTGTTATTAATGTTATGGGTAATAACATAATCACGTTCAAAAGTTTGCGCAATATCGAATACGTAAATTTATTTTGTGCGAGGAAAGCAAAAATCCAAAATAAACAAAAACCAAAAAGAAAAAGATATGGAAAAAACACTAAAAATAAAATCCAAAAACAAAAGAAAAAAACCAAAACGGAGTGCGAAATAGCAAAATCCGAACATCGCGACTCCAAATAATCAAAAACAAAGAAAAACAAAAAAAGAGAAAAACTATGTAAGAAACCAAGAATGAAAGTAAGAAAAAAAAGCCAAAACGATTATGATATATTTACTACGGATTGATTAATATATAACGGTGAAACAGGTTAGAACATTGCGATCACAAATAATCAAAATCGAAGGAAAATGGAAAAGAAAAAAAACTATACAAGAAACCAAGAATGAAAACAAAAAAAAAAACCAAAACAAACTGCGACATGATAAAATCCGACCGATATAAAATAGTGCAACGTGACAAATTCTGGTATGAAGGATGGACGGTGAGCTCTTTAATAAAAAAGAATAATGTTGTTTGGGTTAATAAAATAATACGAGTTTTTAAGATTGAAAATCTTAAACCCGGCCCGAATGGTTTGAGGGTATGGGTATGAAATCCAAATTTAGCATATAAAACCCTTTATAGCCGTGCACGTGCTAAACAAACAAGAGAAATGAAACCCATTCCATTCGTTGATTCCCAAAGGTGAATAGCAGTAACTCGATTAACGTGGGTAAAAGGTAAAAGTAGTTAAAATTTTAATTTGCATTTTGTTCCCCGAAGTACAAGGGCGCCGATACACTCAATTTTCTTTTTGAAATTTCTTTCTTTCAATTACAAAACCTTCAATCAATTAAATTAAATTTAAATTAAAATCAAAATCAATAATAACACTATCCTTTTTCCTTCAATTTCACTCTTTACCAAATTCAAATTCCTTCTATTTATATTTATATATATATATATATCATCTGTATCTATAAATTATTAATATCAAACCCTAATTATTATTAATAATAATAAATTTTCTAAAATGAGTTTCAGTGATCCAGCAATGTCGCTATTGGCAGCTAGCGGCGGCGACACCGTGAAGCTTTTCGATGTATCGGTGGATCCCGGAGATCCTTGTATTCTCAGTCACACGCCTTCGCCTGGCTCTCAAGTTAATTCTGTTAAATGGAATCATACTAGTAAGTTTTCTTATTCTTTTTTTTTTTTAAATTAATTATATTTTTTGGTGATTTAATTTTTAATTGTTGTGAAAAATGTGGATAGATTTGGTGGTGGCAAGTGCTGGTGATGATAAAAAGATATCGTTATGGCGAAAAAACGGTCAGAGTATGGGGACTATTCCGAGTGCTGGTACTGATAGTGGTGATAATATTGAGGTCGGTTAGATATTCGGTTTTTATGTATTTATGAGTAAAAATATGGGTGTTTAGAATCGTGTCTTGCATTATTGATATTGTTACTGGTGAGTGAGTTAGCGAGTGAATGGAATTTAGTTTAAAGCGGCAGGTTGTTTGTGCTGAATTATGCTTATTTTACTAGGATTCAAAGTTTAGAAGTTTGTGGATTGCGACGAGGGGGTAGTTAGGCGTCCAATGTGATTTATTTTGGTCGATCTCTCAATTTTATTGAATGATGTCTGACCAAATGTTTGTGTGAATACTTACAGGAGTCTATATTCACTATCAACTTTAGTACCAAGGCGTCTCGTTACATTTGTTCTGGTGGAAGCGGTCAAGTTGTGAAAATATGGGATTTGCAGAGAAGGAGGTGTATAAAATGGTTGAAGGGTCATACAGACACGATAACAGATGTGAAATACAATTGCAAAGATGAACATTTAGCTTCTATTAGTCTTGGTGGTGATCTTATTATTCACAACCTTGGTTCGGGCGCAAGGGCTACTGAACTCAAAGATCCTAATGGGCAGGTGTGTCTTCTGGTTCATTTTCTAGCTGTCACAAAACCATTAAGAATTTTAGTTCTTATTGGTGTTTGTAATTTATATACTTCTGTTTTCTGATTTGCTAGATGTTTGTATGATGGTTCAAGCTCAGGTCTTGAGGGTGCTTGATTATTCACGGATTAGCAGGCACCTTTTGGTGACAGCTGGCGATGATGGTTCTGTTCATCTCTGGGATACAACTGGTCGCAACCCAAAGGTTCATCTTTACGAAACTTATTTATAGAGAAAATTTCATGCCGCTACTTGCTTTGTCCATTTAGGCCAATCGCTTATGATTCTGATTTTCTTGATGTTTCTGGAGGATGTGTACTAAGAAAATACTCATGATCAGACTTGATACTAAACACATCTGTCGTTTAACTTGTATGCAAGATTGATATATCTCACTTTATTGGTTATGCAGTGCTGTTATGCTTTTTGTAGTCATATATATGTATGCGGGGAATGCCAGTTTTTCAATCAATATATAAAGCACTGAAATCGGTGTGTGGGTCAGTATTGTTTAAATTACTTAAATCTTGGTGCAGTGTGCATAACATTAACATATTTATATATTTAACAAGATGAATACATATCTTTGAATGTTAATATTATCATATTATTCATATGCATACATGTTAATCAAACTTACGAATACATAAATAACAAGCTTTGAAATAGTATAAAGAAGAATCGGGGCAAGTACCTGTTATTTTGAAATAATAACGGAGAGCAAGAGCAGAGTCTGAGAAAAAAATGTCAAATCTTAAATTCTAATCATCTAGACAGTATAAGTGGAAATATGTTTAAGAAGCATACATATAAGATATACTTGCAATACTTTAATTCCCACTAACATCTTATGATGTTTTCATTACAACATGCAGGTTTCCTGGTTAAAGCAACACTCCGCACCAACTTCTGGTGTTAGCTTTTCACCATCAAATGACAAGGTTTCTTCTAGTTATTATATTAAAGTTATGAGAATAAAATTCTGCATGGATTAAGAAAAATATCTTACATAAGTGTTGGCTTTTGGCAGATGATTGCTAGTGTGGGATTAGATAAAAAGCTGTACACTTTTGATTCAGGATCAAGAAGACCCTCATTTTGCATTCCCTATGAAGCACCGTTTTCTTCAGTGGCATATAGAGATGATGGATACACACTGGCAGCTGGAACAACTACAGGCCAGGTGGTATTTTATGATGTCCGTGCAAAGCCACAACCATTTACTGTTCTTCGTGCTTATGCTAATTCTGAGGTAAAAGTTTTTCTCTTCTTTAGTTCGCAAAGATTATATGTTTTATAATTTAAATCCAATGTTTATGTAGGCTGTCACAAGTTTATGCTGGCAAAGATCAAAACCGATGTTGGTGAATGAGAAAAGTTGCACACCTGATATGGCCCTCATGGGAGGTACTGTTGATGATTCAATCGTGATGCCAGATCCACTTCCCTCAGCAACCACATCTACTACTTCAGTGGTTGGGTCCCGGAGTTCTGCTCGTCCTGGTCCCTCTCCAGAATCTGCCACCTCAGTAACAACTAGTGCTAATGATTCATATGCAGGAGAAGAAACGCCGCTGAGAAGCTCAGTAAGGGCTGGTGGATTGCCTAGATTACATGCCCCACGTGGTTATAATCACAAGGATGACATGGAAGTGTTTTCTCCACTTGTAGAAGTTCAACCAATCACACCATCTTTTGATAAATTGTTTGAAGATAAAAAGTCTTTTCTGTTATTCCCTTCATCAAAGAGACTTCCTCTTTCAACTGACGTGGGTAGTGATCCTCAGTCAAGTTTTGATTGGAGGCCTCCCTCATCTTCGATACAGGTTTGTTAGTCATCCACATTGATTACACTCTTTACTTTGCATATGAAATTATTCAGCGTAGTTAATAACTTAATTTATGATACATATTTTCTTTTGTAAGTATAAATTTCACAAAAGCAACCAACTTTGGGCAAATCTTTTTTTTTTTTTCAGTTGACTATCTTTGTTTTCATCCATAGATGTTAAAATTTTAAAAGGGTAGTCTTGTAAGTTAGCCGGTTTTCTGATGCGATGTCAAGAAAAATTAGACTTGGTCAAAGTTAGGAACTTAAGGACATGCCAGCTGCCACATTGTCATTTTGATGGGTAAGTGAGTTTTTTCATCGCTGTAAACAAAGATTGTTACCGCAAATAGAGATGAAACCAAAGCTTTTTACCTTTATATGCAATTACCCATTCTTTAACTTGCAAACCCTTGTAATATGGCCACATTGAAAGCTGATCATTTGTAATCACAATAACACAGGATGCCAACCGAACTCCAGTCTTTCCGCCAATATCTTCTCCTGTATCTTCAACATCCGATGAATCAGCATCCATTACTCCTCCAGAAGCTTGGGGCGGTCAGAGAGCGTCCGAAAATATTGCTCGGTTACGGCATGGGAGTTCTCGTTTTGCCACATTGGCATCTTCTTCCAGCCTATCTTCTGGATCCATGATGGCTGGCCTTCAAGATCTTAGTTTGCCTTTAAGCCAGACGGGTATTAATTTCCGAGTCAGGGACAACTCTTCTACTCAAGAGAGTCCTCTAGCATATTCTGAAGCCCCATTTGGTTCATCTATTTCACTTGGTATGAGAGGCAATATGGAATCTTCTGGATTAGCGTTGACCCAAACACGAAGACCTTCAAGTTATGCTGAGAGAATAAGCACCACTCCATCCTATAGTGACGGGACAGCCAATGCTGTGGGGTCCCCAAAACTTAAGAAAACAGGAGCTGAAACAAGAGAAGATCTTTTGAATAGCTTTTCACTAAGGCATGAGATGTCAGCTGTCACGGAAGCTGCAATTCCTCCATCCGTGAATGTAAGAGAGTCTCTGTATCTCCACCCCTATTTCATGAAAGTATTATGGTTTCTACAAAAATGTCGGTGTTTTTATTTTTTCATTCCCTGAATTTTTATAATTTGTGGAAAACTAAAATGATTGACTATGTGATTTTTACAATATCAAACAACAGAAGTATGTTCAAAACCTGTTCAAACACAAGTGTTTATGTGATTCTAATCATTTAATATCATATAATCAACTTCTAATATGCAAATCTAAATACCCCCCTTTAAATGCTATGATCCTGCTTTATGGGCTGACTCGCATTGGTGTAAGTGGCTTAATATTCCCTTTTTACATGCTAATTTTTATATTACCGATATGTTGCTTTTCTTGACAGGGTATGGATACACAACCCCTGAGAACACCTTTGCAACCTAATTCACAGCAGGGATCTTCCTTCTCACTTCAACTTTTTCAAGGCACTCTTGATGAAGCTCTTGGTTCTTTTCAGAAATCCATTCATGAGGATGTTAGAAATCTTCATATTGAAGTTCTTAGGCAATTTCATATGCATGAGGTATGTATTAATGTTTTCAGATATTTGTTAACGAGTCAAAATAGGCCGGTTTGGGTTGATTGGAAACAAATTTTGCAATATTAAGTTGTGTATATAATGATTAGCATGTCAAATATGAATACTAAATTTGTATGATATAGGAGGTTTTATGCATTTCAAATACATTAAGGGTGACTTTCCGCCTGTTTGACCCATTTATCCTGTTTTTTGTAAACTAATTTTTTGATTTGACCTGTTAGAGATGAAACATAGCCTGATTCAGTTCATTCATAAGTAAATGGCTTGAAAGATAGTTTTGTAATATGTACTGTTTGTTTTTGTTGCCACTCATTATTATGGGATTCTCTCTGTAGATGCAAATGTCAAATGCAATGAGCTCGATTTTGGAAACACAGGCAGAGCTTATGAAGGAAATCAAATCTTTACGCAAGGAGAACCAGGAACTCCGGCAGCTATTGTGAGGATTAGTGGTTTACTCGTGTGCCTTCATATTTAAATTGAGTGGACTTTTTGGATTATTGTATTTCGCTTTCATTGCAAGCTAAGCCATCTTCCTTGTGAAAATTCAAAAAAAAGGGGGCCAACTGTAGTTTTTAAAAAATCAGGAGTTTTGGAAAGAAAAACAAAATATAGTATTCGTTTTGGGTTTTGACAAAGGGTGATGGTTTTGTGTTGTAAATAGTATCCAAGTAGTAGGATGGTTTGAAAAGTCGAGTGCTCTTTTTGAATATGATCTGTGATGACCCTCCGATTTACTTAAAAGTTTATGAAAGTTCATGCTAGTGCTGAATATATATGTTATTGTTTAGGGTATCTGATCATTCTGATAATTCTGATAATTCCTTGGAGGTGGTTGATTTTGATTCCTCTTTGGTTATTAGAATATGAAGTTTTTACCTGTGTATCGAATTTGTATATATTTTCAGACGTATCTTTATAAAAGTCTTGAAAGATTCTCAAATGTAAAATTCAGTTAATTCCACACTGGCTGTTAGTAAACTCTTTGTGCGGAAAGCATGAGGACTGTTTAGGCTTGCTCTGACCTGAGCAAACTTCCATCTTGATCATGGAAAATGATTTTACTAATTTAAGTAAGATTTTACGTATTTATTTGCTTTCCTCTCGCACACAATTAATAAATGAGTGTCCGAGATGATAACCGGACTAAAATTGATGTGTACATAATATAATAGAGGTAAAAATGGTTTAATTCCCCGCCTTTATCTGCTTCAGATTAGAGGTGTGCATGAAGAACCGAAACCCGAGACTTGAGTTTGACAGGACCTGAACTGGCCTGGCCCATTGTATTTTTTGGGTAAAGGGTTACTCCGGTGAAATTTTATACCACAACAAAGAAAAGTTTTAATACAAGTGATGTAGCTAAATGCAACATCAGTTCATGTACATGGACATGCCCATATACATGTATCACACTATAATTAGCTAACAACCATCAAGAAACACTACATATCAACTAAAGATAGTAGCGCTCGAAACCCGGCCATAAGAGACCAAAGCATGTTAGTCATGTTCTTGAATCTCAATGTAGCAAGTCATAATCGAACAGTTTTGAAGTAATCATCTCTTGTATTTGTGCAACCGATCGATCTCTTATTGTTGGTAAATAGCCTGTTGTTTATTTCTTGCCAAATAAAATATGACGCAGCAGCTACAAGTTATAAACGTCCTACACCATTTGTTGCAGATCTTGCCGGGTTGCGTCTTTACCATATCTTCGGTCTCGGGACGGTCCGGCCCAAAACCCGGCAAAACCGTGTAGTCCCGGTAAAAACCGGAAAAGGATGACTTTTTTTTGGACTTTCTATATTGCATGCATATAATCCATTTATATAAAATCGATCAAAGTCTATGCCATATATCTTTTTTATATTGCTTACAAAGTAATTATCATCCAAAAATAAATTATTAGTATATATACCATATCTTTTTAATATTTGAAGATATATTTTACCTATACTCTCAAAAAAAAAAAACCTTCTTCACGTACGTATACAATAAAAATAAAAAACCCTAGTACCACAATGTCTCAATCATCAATGGAAGTAAGGTTTAATCCTGCATATTTTGTTTTTTTTCATTGTTATTGTCTTATATTTTCATTGTTATTGTATTAAACGAAACACTGTTATTTTTCCTCATTATTGTTGGGTAATATATTGTTAATATTTTTCATTATTATGGGTCCTTCAAATAGGTAGTGCGACAAGCCTATAATTTTGATTCTAAAGTACACGTTTGGACGTCGGAATTGTTTTTGCAGAAGGTATATATGATGAGCATAAAGATTAAACTAACTACATAACTGCATATTAAATAGATCAAGTTTAAGAAATTGAGCCAATGACGGCCCATTGGTAAAGTCTTTGACCTTGGGGTATTCCACCACTCCTAATATTTGTGGGGTGGTGGGAGGTTTTTCGGAAGTCTGGTTTGTTGTTTTAAATTTTTTTTTTATAAAGAAATTGAATATAGCAAGCCAGCTTTTGATTTTGTCATCATTACGGGCCCAGTTTAAGAAAATTTATGATATACTGGCTCAAAAGGTTGGCTATCAACCTCTCTGGTCATTTTCTTTAACCATAAATATGATTAATACAGTAATAATTATTGCCATTTGACTAGTCTGTAACATGCTAATCCTATTTTTATTGTATATCATATGTTTTTGTTTGATTTGTAGTAAGACATTGCGACTTTGGTTGTGATATA
Organism: Asclepias incarnata; assembly: GCA_025447715.1. Taxonomy (NCBI): domain Eukaryota; kingdom Viridiplantae; phylum Streptophyta; class Magnoliopsida; order Gentianales; family Apocynaceae; genus Asclepias; species Asclepias incarnata. The sequence continues at coordinate 11,010 of JAOEHQ010011996.1, forward strand.
TTCAAGATTACATGGTTTTCTTGTAATCTAAATATGTATTCTGTGCCACTTTGATTCTGTCTATACTTCCTTGTTGGTGACTTATGAGCCTTCACTCATGTTGTTTTCAATTCTGTTGGGATGACTTTGATCTTGAAAAATGACCAAAAACTTATGTCAGAACAGATCTAATAAGTCTCTTTCGTTTGCTTTAAATGGGTTGATGACCCTGTGTTAACGTGTTCTTATAGGATTGATATAGTGTTTGCATGCAATCCCTTGGAAAGGTCTTTTGGATTGTGTAGGATAACCAATAACCAGTGGCGGATCCAGAATTTTGTGATAAGGTATGCATTTCTAATGAATATGTTGTTTTTCTTTGAATGATTTTGGGTTCCATTTTTTTGTGACTTCTCGGGTCGAGTTTTATTGATTAAATTACCTTTCTGGCCATTTCAGAAGGTAAAATTTTCCCATTGAAAATAAGAAATTATGTTTACCGTGACAATTGTTCCACAACTTCACATGAATTTAAAATTGCACACATATTTGATAGAGATTGTATAAACTACTTGTGCTAAGATGTTTTACCGCTTATTCTCGGCCACATATCACCACCGCCAAGTTAAAGGTTTGAATAACTAAATTCAGTTAAAGGCATTTTTTCCCTTTTTTGTTTGAAGGTATGCACTAATTTTTGTGAAGATATGCACTCTTAACAATTACTTAACGTGTAAATAATAATACATATTTTTAATACTACCCACCCTTCCATGTAGATCCGCCACTGCCAATAACATACAAAGACTTACGGAGTAATTTGAAAGCTAGCTTTTTTTCCGAACAGCAATTTGAAAGCTAGCTAGTTGTTGTAAGTCATGCACGATATCTAGTGATTAGGTAAACAAGGTGTGCTCAGATAATTTATAGTCCATTACATATATATCCTAGTAGGAATGCGATATATGTTAATGTACTTGTATTGTTGCTGCTGAACTTTTTGGTTGTAGCGACATAAGTTATTGTAACAGAAGTTTTGTCTATAAGTTTCCTTGTTTTGAAGTTGCGTTAGATGTCTAATATAGTAATAGGGAAATGATATATCCTCTTAATGATTAGCTTAAAAATCCTCCTAAAATCTCAAGATGATGACATGTGGATTCTACTAAATCACTTTTCTAATCTTATTCTTTAATTTTTAGGCTATTCTTTTAGGAGGATTTATCATTTTCCATAGTAATATGGTTTCAGTTTGTGTGTTGCATTATCTTTTAGGCTCGACAGGTTCTCCCATTATGTGATATCAAAGATACCATGTATTCACTGTGGGGAGTTTTAACAGAAGGCTAACTATTTACCATTTAAGTTTTCAACTAGGTCAGTTGACAGAAAAAGGAATTAATGGAATGACTCTTGTGATCTTGTCGTGTTAACGTAACACATTTACAAAGTAGAAAGTATTCTGTTGTAATCATCATTGGTGAAGACAACAATAAGTCGTGTTAACTTAACAGAAAACATCAGTTTTATATGTTATGCCTATAGTTTTTTTTATTCTTTTTATTAATATATTTCTTGTTGTATTTATAGCGGTGAACAACACTTGAACGAAATTCACATTACACGGGAGGAATCATATGGTATAGGTCAAGCATCAAACAGTGACAGTCAAAAAAAGAAAAAGAAAATTTCAAGAAAGGCGAGTAAAACAGTCTAAAAGATCAAGCCTAAAACTGACAAGAAACCATGTTGGGATCACTTTGATCCATTCACTGATTCGGAAGACAGTATCTTTAAAGGAAGGTGAATCTGTTGTATTCATGCCTACCATGCCGACACTTCAAAAAATGGTATGTCTACCTTGAACCGTCATATGCGAAAGTGTAGAAATAACCCCAATAATGTTCCAACAAACCAAAGAAACATTTTTGTGAAAACTAGTGGGGATGAGGAGGGTGATAGTGGAACCGTTCAAAAATGGGTTTATGATGCTGGAAGAGTTTGTAGGGCGGTCTTAAATTTGTTTGTCTTAGCTGAGTTACCTTTAGTTGAAGCGTTGTCTTCTGTTTATAAATTGTCTTCACGTTGGACCGGTTCAAAAGGCTACCTAGGGCTATGATGCACGGGGACGGCTATATGGTATGGGTATCCATCCCGGGGACGCGATGGGGACGGAAACTCGTAGGGTACTCCATGGGGACGTTTCCTAGAAGTACCCAGATTTCAGGGGACATTTCCTAGTCGTTTCGTAAATGTTTCATATTAAAAATAGGGTTTAAACCCATTCCATATTTCAAAACCGGCCTACTAAGCGTGACTTCTTATATTCGATTAATCCCTGGACGTATCAGTGCATCACGATCAAGAAAACAAGCTACATGCCTGCATCTCTATCGATATAATTATCACATATTCTGTGTATCACGATCATCATCACATATTCGATTATTCAAAAATCAGAATAATCAACATCTCTAATTCTCTATTTATTCTCCCTCATCAACTCTAAATCTCCCTCATCATCTCTAATTCTCTATCGATTATGGCTTCTCAAGAAACACAAGGATCATCATCAACTACATCATTAGAAGAACCTCCATTGTGGGACTATATGACTAAAATCAAAAAGCAAGGTGCAGTAGGAGGAACTTGGAAATTTAAGTGCAACTTTTGCAGTGAAATCAGACAAGGATCGCATTCAAAGGTTAGCACATTTGCTTGATATAAAAGGTAATCTTTGTAGTGTTTTATGTGTAATCTTATATTGTTAAACTCAATCAACTTTACCTATATAATACAAGTTGTTTATAATACTGTAGGATCGTAGGTAAAGGTTTAAGAAAAGAAAAGGTATTATATTGTTTAGGAGACCGTAGTTTTAAGAAAAGAAAAGGTTTTGTCTTCTCGTTTATATTGTTAAATTATAATTTTAACTAATAATCACAGAATATAGGTAGTTAGGTACTGCCGTAGTGGGAATATATTTTTAACTATTTATATTGGTAAATTCCATCAAGTTGTATATATAGGTACTGGGATTTTTATTTGCAAGAAAGCAACACCCGGTGACAAACTTGAGATGAAACGTTAAGAAGATGCGTATGAAGAGAAAAAAGCCGAGTCAAAAGCAAAAGAAGTCGAGTTGTCGTGTGAAGCTAGTGTTGGATTTAATAAAACAAAAGGAATTTCAACACCTATGGAAAGAGCTTTTGGTGTTGAAATTAGGGACCAACTAGATCAAGAAATAGCAAGGATGTTTTATACCGGAGGTTTACCTTTTAATCTTGCAAGAAATCCACACTAGCTCAGGGCTTTTCAGTTTGCTACTGCTAAGAAAATTGATGGTTATGTACCTTCTGGTTATAATAAGTTCAGAACAACCTTACTACAAAAAGAAAAAGATAATGTTCACAGGCTATTGGAACCACTTCGGTTTACATGAAAAGAAAAAGGTGTGACTATTGTGAGTGATGGTTGCAGTGATCCTACAAGAAAGCCTCTAATCAGTTTCATGGCTACCTCGGGTAATGGTCCTTTGTTTCTAAGGCAGTGAATTGTTTTGGGGAAGTAAAAGATAGATTTATTATTGTTGATTTGATGAAACAAGTCATCAATGAAATTGGTCATCAAAATGTTGTGCAAATCATTACTTACAATGTATCAAATTCGGCTGGAGAGATTATAGAGAGTCAGTTTGCTCACATCTATTGGACACCATGTGTTGTTCATACGCTAAATCTTGCTTTGAAGAACATTTCTTCACCAAAGAATGTGGAAACAAATGCACTAGCATATGAACAGTGCAACTGGATAAAAGAAGTTCACGGAGATGTGCTTGCAATAAAAAATTTCATTGTGCCAATAAACTGCTTTCAGTTGCCGATACTCGCTTTGCCTCCATCATTGTGATGCTTAAAGGATTGGAACCTATCAAAAGGGGTCTTCAAGCTATGGTCATAAGTGAAAAATGGTCTTCTTATAGAGAAGATTGTACTGTGAAAGCAAACTTTGTTAAAGAAAAGATTCTGAATGATGAATGGTGGGAACAAGTATCATATATTCTTAGTTTCACTAGACCTATATATGAGATGATTAGAGTTTGTGACACCGACAAGCCATGTTTACACTTGGTGTATAAGATGTGGGATTCGATGATTGAGAAAGTGAAGGTTGAGATCTACAAGAAAGAAAAATGTTCTTCGTCTCAATTAAGCATCTTTTATGATGTTATGCGTGATATTTTAGAGGCTTGATGGACGAAGAATAACACTCCCTACATTGTTTAGCTCACTCTTTAAATCCAAGGTATATGATTTTAAATTATATGCTTGATTCCTATTATGTACTTATGTTTTGCCTTTTGAATGTTGTAGATATTATAGTGATGCATGGTTACTTGAGGATTCTACAAGAATGGCTCCACATAGGGATGGAGAAATTTCACAAGAAATGATGAAATGTTTTCGAAGGTTGTTTCCTAATGATGATGAGCATAGCAGAGTCCTTGATAAGTATGCAATGTTTTCAATGAATAATGGTCCTTTTGAGGATTTAACAAGTATTTCAAAGATGGCTACTATGGAACCCAAGAGTTGGTGGGTTAACTTTGGTGCTCAAACTCCTTTTCTCGAGACTTGGCTTTTAGATTACTTGGACAACCTAGTTCTTTTTCTTGTGTTGAACGTAATTGGAGTACTCATGCATTTATTCACTCGCTTAAGAGGAACAGGCTGACTACAAGTCGTGCTCAAGACTTGGTTTACATCCACAATAATCTCCGACTTTATTAAAGAAAAGTCGGAGATTATTGTGGATGTAAACCAAAGAAAAGTCGGAGATTATTGTGGATGTAAACCAAGTCTTGAGTACGACTTGTAGTCAACCTGTTCCTCTTAAGCGAGCGAATAAATGCACAAGTACTCCAATTACGTTCAACACAAGAAGAAGAACTAGGTTGTCTAAGTAATCTAAAAGCCAAAGTCTAGAGAAAAGGAGTTTGATCACCAAAGTTAACCCAAACTCTTGGGTTCCATAGTATCCATCTTTGAAATGCTTGTTAAATCCGCAAAAGGATCATTCTTCATTGAAAACATTGCATACTCATCAAGGACTCTGCTATGCTCATCATCATTAGGAAACAA
>JAOEHQ010012007.1:0-16124 GCA_025447715.1 Asclepias incarnata
CCCCCCCCCCCCCCCCCCCCCCCCCCCCCCCCCCCCCCCCCCCCCCCCCCCCCCCCCCCCCCCCCCCCCCCATAAATAAGTTTTATAAGATATTATAAATAATAGCTTTATTGACTTCTTTCCAATAAAACTAACGAAGAAAAAGAATTGTGAATTTCATAATCAAGATTTACGAGAGAAGGATAAAAAGGTAATATCGATATTAAATAAAACCAACAAGGCATTGAAGCTTCTCTCATTTCGGTTTCGGAAGAATGGATGCACTGAAAGGCTATTGGATACTTGGAATTTGCCTAAGTCGCTATTGTTACAAGGAGACTAGGTTGTACTTTTGTTTAGTTTGCATCTAGTTTCTATGGGTTACCTTGTTTCTAGGTACTTTGTGATTTTCATGAAAGTGGCATGTTGCTTTCATGAAATAGGTTTTGTTGCTCTTTTGCATGGTCTTGTAATAATCGTATTGACACACTGTAAATGCGCCTGAACTCTATTGTTTTTGGTACATATATATACAAAGTTAATCGGAGTAAATCCCTTTACCAAAAAAAAAACAAGGCATTTAGCCTACGGGTATCAAACATCAACGGCAACCAAGAAGTTGTGGGTTCGAATCATCAAGGGGACAAACGTGTGTGATTGATTTTCATTCAAATAGAAAAGAAAAAAAACTGACCTGCTTCAATAGCATTAACAGCTGCCAGACGATAATCTTCCACCACCTCAGGTATTTCATGGGTTGCCAATGGCCGGGGCTCAGGATATGGACTATAGGTTGCATCTGGCATTAATAACTTCCACCTCTTTGATATGGGCTTGCTTGTAGATGATATTGGTGCAGCACCACCAGGTTGATAAACTGTTTGTGCGACATGCATGCATGCAAAATATGTGTGAAATGAATGTCTATAAACTTTAATTAGGCATCAAGTTTCTTATATATATATATATATATATATATATATATGCTTTAATTTTGTATGAAATTAACGTAATGAAGCACCACCATTGATATATATATATATAGAATTGTGGCAGGCAGGCACATTGAATCGATTGACTTGAAGTAGCTAGGAAACATGGATAAATTTGATGAAAGAAAGTAAGGTACCTTGGTGGGATGCTCTGCCAACATGCCATAATTGACAAAATATCACAGCCCCCTGTTTGTGAACTGCATCAACAACTTTCCTCCAACCATCAATTTGTTGCTTATTAAATATACCTGGTACATGCGGGAATCTGATCCACCCCATATCACCCAATGCAATTAGTCACATATATATAGTCCAAACATTAATATAACACGGTGGTATATATGTTACGTACGTACACAAATTAATTAAGAGAAATTGACAAACTTACAAACAATATTATATATATTATATTTAGGAGAAGGTGCATGTGAGAACCATTCACATTTGAACATATGTAATATTAAGTCCAATTTGATTTGTTCATATGTGAACGAATTTGTACCATTCACATATGAACATATTAAGTTATCAAGTTATAATTTAAAAGTTCTCATGCTTTTTTTATAAGTTAAAGTTATATTTATTTGTGACTACTGAAAATCAAAATCATAATAGAAGAAGAAAGAAAAGATATTAAGGGTGTTTCATGGGTAAAATTGTTTACTAACCCCTTTATTTTATTTTTAACTATTTCATTGATCAAAAAATAAGACTATTGGTTTTAAATTTTTATCAAAGATTAGACAAAAAGGGAAGAAAAAACTTTAATAACTAGTTAAAACAAATAATGAATTTGCGATTTGTTTCCATTTTTAAATTTCCTATACCCTCATGCTTATAAGAAAAAATATAATAATGTATGGCATAATTTCTCTAATAAGAATGACTGATAAGTTTCTTATGCAAATTATTTCTTTCATATTATTAGACTTTAAATTTGTATAAGTGTTCCAATCTACTATTAGTCACTTCCAATCTACTATAAGTGTTCCAATCTACTATTAGTCACTTGCTTGGTATCCGCACAAAACAGCAAAATAAATAGTTTATTTCGATTTCTAAGTTTTTGACAATTTTAAACGATTTATTGTAGTGGTGCCTATGTAAAAGAGGGGCAGACAAAATATATAGTTGCTGATAATTGCAGAGTAAAAAACTAACTAATCATGTATTAAAAGATTTAAATAAGGGTTAAAAGCGTGGAACGACAACGTAATTTTCTATTTGTACATAGTTGCACCACAAACTTTTAAACTTTGTACGTAAATGATACTTGGGTGACCTGTTGACCGATTCAACAGGTAAAAGTCGTCTTCTCTGATGAATTTCCGACAACCACTCATCTTCCGGCAAAATTTTTCTAGGTTACAAAAGTTAAGAGCCCATGTGGTTAGTAGATGTTTAACCCATCATAAAATATCTTTGAAGCTATCCAATATTGACCAGAACCGTACTTTTGGAAATCCCCGATTTACAGTTGGGAGCTATCCAATAATGAAAAGTTCTGATTTTCAATGGACTTTATAATACAGCACCTCCAATCTTATTTATAAACATCATATAAACAATATATGGCTCCAATTTCCGGCCAATTTGTTATGTTAGTAATAATAAAGAAAGATCTGTTTTAGCAAAAAGTAAAATAATCACCCATACACATATTTAAATTAATTATTTTTTTGTATCTAAAAAGTATTGGAACCAAAGTGAAATACCCCAAAGTCAAATACCTTACCATCATTAGCTCAATATTAATTAATTTATCGACATTAAAAATATAATACTTTTTTTATAGTCATATTTAAAGTTAAATATTACTTATACATCACCACTGATCATTGGTGGTAGGCGGAGCCGGACGTCGTCATCCTTAGTTTTGTCTTCACATTGAAACTATACAAATTCACGCATTGCAAAGGTACATTTCTAATTGGAAAATGATATATCTATACTACTATATAAAAGAGCAACCCCCTTCCCATTTTAAGGACAAGGAATTTAAAAACCAAAAATGCCTTTTTCTCCTTTCAAAAGTTTTTTTTTTAAATTAACCAATATACCTATAATACCCTTAATGAATTAATTTACACAATCTATCTCTTAACTCTTAAAATGACTACACTGCCCCCTTTTACATCAATTACCTACATAACTCGCCACTGACACCACCACCACCCGTCGCCGCTACCACCACACCGCCGCCGCTACCGTGCGGATATCCATCTAGTCTTCCTAAAAAATCAACCTAAAAATCCTCCTAACAACTTGATCATTACACTTGGTAAAATAAAAGGATAAATTCATAGAAAAGAGAATTAGTAAATTATACTTGTTATGTAATCAGTTGTTAAGAAGATTATTAGGTTGATTTTTAAAAGTATATATCATTTCACTTTATCGCTATATTATTATATATAGTTTGAACGTTTTGAATTTATATGCTCAAGAGAGTATATTTGCTTCTGGAAGCATATATGCTAGGTGTTCATTTCTCACAACAATTTTAAATGAAAGATATAATGTGTACATTTAACGATGAATTTTAAGGTTGGAATTTTTTATAAAAGAATTCGATAGAAACATGTTTTTTTTGGGTTCCCATTATTTATATGTGAAATTTATTTTGTTTGAAAACTCGAAAAAGTGAACCCATTAGCCAAGAAAACAAACATGTGTTAGATAATAAGGATTACTAGTACTACTAGTCTATATTTCTATGTGGTGGGCCGGGGTGGGGTGGGTGGAGGATGGATGGATCCATAAAAAAAAAACTTTAATAATTGTGAGGGCCCTAGAAAGCATTATAAATAAATAAGAGAGCACGTGGCGTAATATTATTTGGTTGCTATAAAATAATAATGGAAACCAGCGCTGAAATGAAATGGGAAAGGAGAGGCTGAAATGACTAAAAAGACCCTTGAAAGAAGAAAGAAAGAAAGAGAAAGGATGGATACCCGGCGGCAGTGGGAGAGATCATGGTGCCTTCGGTGATGAGGAAACCACCAGGGGTTGATCGTTGTCTGTAATACTCCGCCATCGCATCATTCGGTATCCCATTCAACGCCCTACACCGTGTCATCGGAGCTAAAACTACCCTGCAGTACGCATACAGTAATTCAATTCCATTCCATTCATTATTATACATAAATATCTACCTATCTACCTACATCAAATCAAACAACAACAACAAGTGGTAAGTGAAGGAGGGAGGGACCTGTGTGACAAATTGAAGTTGCCCATCTTGTATGGTGAAAATAAACTTGGCTGCTTTTCCCTCCTCATTTCTACTGTTACTTCACCCATAATAATATAGATAGAGATATTATAAAATTTGAATTTGAATTTGAATTTGCTTGCTTGTTGGAATCGGAGGAGGAGGAGGAGGTAGCTAGAGTGATGATTTTGGATCTATATATATAATACAAGTGTGAAATCGAGCTTTGGTTGGCCGGTGTTGACTCTACTTTCAAACAAAGCATTTACTCATTTGGTCCTTTAAAATCAATACTAGTACTTTTTTTTTTTGAACAGCAAAAATGAAATTCCATTTAAACACTAGCAAGATGCTAGTAATATAAATAGTAAGTTACAACAGTTCACATCAGACATGAAAAATTACACCAGTTATGCCAATCGGCTACCACCTTTGTCGCCCTGTTTGATATCCATAGGAATGAAATAGATCTAACTTCTTCAAAAATGGTCACGGGAGAAAAAGAACTATGATCATGCACCACCTCATTTCGTTTCCTCCATATGCACCAAATAGTGATTTGGAAAATTGCATTAATGATTTTCTTCCACAGTTTATCTCCAGTTAAGTAAGTATGAAAACAATGTAAATCACTAACCTGAAACGCAAAAACCGGGCTTAACCTACACCATTTGCCCACTTTACTCCAAACTTCCATAGCTATAGGGCAACCCGTGAACAAATGGTCGCTGGATTCATCAGCTTGTAGACAGAATCTACAAAGTGTTGATGTTGGGACAACACCGCGTTTACTAAGTTGAAGAAAAGTCGGAATACGATCAAGACCAGCCCGCCAATTCATGACATTTACTTTCTTTGGTACCCAATTATTCCACCAGAATTTTGATATGGTATCATTATTTGGTGATTCCTCCAGTTTTTTCCTTACCTCAGCCACCACATATGAGTTTGTTTCTAGGACCGAATGGATGTCAACCCCATTCTTAATGAAGTCAGACTTCAGTTTGTATATATTTTTCCATAGCCCCCCAATTCTAGATTTTATAGGAATTTCCAACGAGTGATTTTGGTCTCCATGTATCGCTGCCACTACTCTTCGCCAGATTCTGTCTGGTTCAAGCCTGAAACGAGACCACCATTGAGCTAGCATGGCTATATTTGCAGCTTTAAGGGAACCAATTCCTAACCCACCTTTCTCCTTTGGTTTCAACACATCTGTCCATGCAATCCAGCTTATTTTTTTGTGTTCATCTTGTTCACCCCAAAAAAAACGCCTACGATGTCGCTCAAGTTGATCAATGATTTTTTCTGGTGCCCGGAATAAAGAAAAGTAGTATAAAGGGAGGCTGGAAAGAACCGATTGGATTAATGTTAATCTACCACCAACCGATAGAGATCTAGATTTCCACGAGGAAAGTCGTTTGTTAAAAACATCAATTACCGGTTGCCAATAGTTACATCTGTTCATACTAACCCCAAGAGGAAAACCAAGATACTCCATTGGAAAAGAGCCTTTGTTAAGATGAAAAAGCTCAGCCATTTCAGACACCACTTCACTCTGAACCCCAACCCCAATCAAAGAGGACTTGTTTGTATTCATTTTTAGACCAGAAACAATGTTGAAGCATCTCATAATTCTAATAATGTTCAACAAATTTGTGGTCGACCATGAACCCATCAAGAGAACGTCATCGGCATATAGTAAGTGGCTGATTGTGGGGCCCCCGTTTGGTAGCACAATACCGTGAATCAGATTTTTTTGGATCGCTTCATTCAAAAAACAACTGAGTGGCTCCATAGCAATTGTAAATAGCAATGGAGATAATGGATCCCCTTGTCGTAGGCCTCTAGAGAAGATGAATTCTGATGTAGGAGACCCGTTTATGAGGACCGAGGCTTGTGATGAAGCTAAACAAGCTTTTATCCAGTTACACCATCTCGTGGGAAAACCCATCTGTTTCATTGTTTCAAGTAGATAACTCCAGCTTACACAATCAAATGCCTTTTCTATATCCAATTTGAGTAAAAAAGAGGGTCTTTTTACTGATTTAATCCAAGATAGAGTCTCCGATACAATTAAAGGCCCGTCCAAAATATGTCTCCCGTGGATAAAAGCATATTGGTTATCGGAGATCACATTAGCCACAACTTTATTCAAACGGTTTGCCAAAAGTTTGGCAATAACCTTGTAGATGACGCCAATAAGAGAGATTGGTCTAAAATCTTGAAACGAGTGAGGATCACTTACCTTGGGGATTAGAGCAAGAAAAGAAGACGCACAGCCTTTTGAGATCTTTCCGTGCATGAAAAAATAATCAACAACCTTTCTAAAGTCATTTTCTAGCAACACCCAAAATCTCCTTATAAATGCAAAGGAGAAACCATCAGGTCCAGGACTTTTTTCGCCACCACAGTCCCAAACCGCGTCCTTTATTTCTGATAATGAGAACCGATGAACAAGGCTGGATTGGTCATTTCTGGGAAGCTGCTTTAACGAGGGGATCAAGAAGTTTGGCCGGTTTGTGTTTGCCTCTTGAAATCGAGCTCCAAAAAATGCCATGGCTTCATTTTTTAAGAGGATAGGGTCCTTGCACCACTTACCATTTATCATTACACCATTAATTCTGTTCACAGAAACATGCTTTTTAAAAAGCCCGTGAAAAAAGTGAGTGTTTTCATCCCCTTCAAAACTCCACCGAGCTCTAGCCTTTTGTTTCATGTCTAATCTTCGAGAGAGAAGAATGTCTCCCATCATTACCTTTGTTTGGCCATGTAAAATCATATCATCCTCTGATAAAACCCCCAAACTTTCAGCTTTTTTCTCGAGATCTTCAAGGACCGATTTACATTGATTTAGATGTTCCTCGTCTTTTTTCTTTTCAGATTTCAACCATTCTTTGATTGCAACTTTAATGGCCTTAAGCTTTTCACGTAGAATGACATCTGGAGGGCCCCATCCAGCCCCAAAATTTGAAACCGCCACAGCAACAACCTTTTCAAGCTCTGGTTTATTCAACCATGAATTGAAAAACTTGTATCAAGTTTTTAAAACATTTGTATCAAACACAAACCCACCCGTGTGAAAACAGAATTGCCTTTAAAACATTTGTATCAAGTTCACCTATTAAATGAGAACACCTATCACCAAATAGTACAAGAAGGAAGAAAAAATAAATACAACAACTACAATTTCTAACACCATTCCATCGACCCATGCCCAACCAAGCCTATAAATGTACCATAAAATCATTTTATGCAAAAAAATAAAAAAAGACCGGACAAGAAACTGCAAAGAATAACATATGACGCTATGTAGCATTAAATCTAAGATTTTTTAAAATAATAAAAAAAAAATCATACATACACAAATTTACAGATGTATCTTAAAGTACAGATTATTGAATACCTCTATTCATATATAAACAAATGAATACTTATCACAGTAGTGCTAGAGCATCCAATTTCTAATGACCCTAAGCACTTGCTCATCTCCTTGAAAAGCTCATCCACTTCAATCTCGCTTTCAGACTTCTTTGGCTTTATATCTTCCTCGTCTTCAAATCTAAACTTATACAAGCGTACTTTCTGAGCAGAAATTTCTTTTAAAGGACTGCACTCTAGTGCTTCCTCTTTAGGTATCATATAACTTCGGAGCAGCTTATCTCCACCATCCCCGTCCTCTCTTAAGGTATCTGTGAGAATCTTAAACACATCAACTTATTTCCAAACTGATCATACTTTCTAACACCGGTTGCCCCTGCCTTTTGGTTGGCCATTTCGTCAACTGATTGCACAAAAGCATCATTGTCAGTCCTTCTTCTCTTCAAACCACCCTCCATAGCTTTCCACATATCAATGCCACTACCATGCCGCTTTTTAGTAACCCTGGGGTCAAAAGCATTAGCTTTCTTATTATTCGTCCCTTCATGCTCATTTAATATACCTTTTACAGAAACTTCAGTCCAATCAACAATGTTTGGCACATCTGGAATTCTAGAATCACCATCTTCATCATCCACATAATCACTCGAAGAACTCAAACTAAATATTCATTTTAGCTAACACAATGATAAGACCGAAACGTGCAAACAAAAATCAAAGTTTTGCCATTAAATATAAAAATTCATTCATCATAAGAGATAGCAGTAAAAATAATATGGTCACGAGAAACTCCAGTTATACCACATATTTCTTCGATCGCCAATGCCAAATAACCCGAGTTAAAATCCTTTTCCGTAATGCTACAATGGTAGTAGGTATTCTGTTTTCTTTTGCTTTAACACATGTCTATCCAACTTATTTTAATCTAAAAACATTTGATTTCGTTGAAAGTTAGGAATGGATACTCGTACATTGTCGCAGGAACTCTTTTTCCAAGCCTAAAAAATAGTTGAGCGCAATATATGATATAATAGTTTTATTAATGCAACTAATGACACATTGATAACAACGATGTACAACCTTATTATAGGTTGTACACAAACATAGCATATAACAATAATATGGGTAATAACAAAGTACAAATAAATAAATTGAGATATGAACATAGCATATAATAATAGTTTTATTAATGCAATTAATGACCCTTCAATAACAATAAAATAATGTTTCACTATAAATCGTATAGTAACATAACATGCAACAATAATATGAGTAATAAACATAGTTGTCGACTCGTGACTCGATACGTGACTAGAAATCTTGAATTTTTTACTCGTGGCTTGACTCGTCAGAGTCAGGACATTTTTTTTGTATAATATAATATAGTGTATAATAGTATAATTATATATATGTAAAATATTTATAAACAATAATTGTTTCATTGTTCTTCTCCTGACTCAAACGAGTTTGCCACTCGCCTCGACTCAGACTGAGTCACACCCCGACTCGCAAGTCATGTTAAAAGTCAGGAGCAAATAAGAGTCACCTCGAGAGACGCCACTTTTTTGGTGTAACTCAACTCGACTCGTGAATCGTAAGAGTCTAACAACTATGTGTATATATATATATATATATAAATGAAGAATAATTAAAAAAAATCAAAACCCAAAAAAAAGAAGTTAGTTATATAAGTCGTATACCAACATAACATACTACGCCACGTACAAATCCATAAGTAGCGTATAAATCTTCAAAAAGATGTCATTTCACCCTCGAAGCCCACGTACAAAACCGCTACATAACCATCCTACACGATATATAGGTTAAACTTTTTACCTTTTAACTTTTTCGTCTACATGTTTATGCCATGTATAGTATTATGGGTGTGTCCCCATTAATATACCCTTGGCATAACCAGATTTGAACTACGAAAGAAAAGTATACTAACTGTAGCATATTGGAAAGGGTGTTCCTATTTTCACCCTTTTTTTTTCTCAAATACATCCCTTAATGTATAATAAACAGTATATAATGTATAACTGTTTATTGTATAGTAAAGAGTGTATTTTAAAATATAAAAAAAAAAAGTATAAATAGATATCTCACTATTTGGAAGTTTAACATATTCTATTCAAATACTGTACTGCATTGTTATTTGTTTTCTTTAGGTCGGTGGAGAAAAAGGTTATATGTCAAAGCCACGTTTTTCTAGTGCCACAAATCCACAATAACGCTTTGGAGTTTAGAGCCCATATAGCAAGACATTTTGCAACCCAATATATGTTAAAACGTAAGTTGGGATTGTGAAACATTTCTACCGTAGCTAATAGTATAAATATATGTGCATAAAGTACAACCTACCTTCTTTTTACATACAAAAACAAAAGTGAAGCCCAGGTATCACTAGAAACTAGGAAGTTTTGGAGTTTTGATTATAGAAAGGGTGTTACTATAGATACCTCGGCTGACTATTGATACCTTTTAAATGGGGCGAATTACATAGAGCAAAAGGTGAATTTCGTCCCATTTGGCCGGTCACTTTTTGTCATATCACAAACTATTTTAAAATTTATTAATATATTAATTAGTTATTTGAAATCTGCATTTTATCCTTATAATTTATTATATATAAACTTTTAGAATTTTTTTAAATATACCGTTGTAAATGATTTATTTTTATCTATATTTCGATATAAACATCACAAGTTTTTTGGGTATCCGATTGTGACGAAATTTATATCGAAATGTTTCGATATAAACATCACAAGTTTTTTCGGTATCCGATTATGACGAAATTTATATCAAAATGTAGATAAAAACAAATCATTTACAACCGTATATTTAAAATTTTCTAAAAGTTTATATATAATAAGTTATAAGGCTAAAACGCAGATTTCAAATAACTAATTAATATATTAATAATTTTTTAAAAAAGTTAATAATGTGACATAGGTAAAAGGTGAGAAATTTTCCTGTCAGATGGGGCGAATTTCATCTCTTTTGAGGTATGGTATCAATAGACGCATTCCATGGTGTCTATACTCTATAGCAGCAATGTTTTAAAAATCGGAACGGAACGGACCGGCCGGTTCAACCGATCGGACCGGTGCGCGGTCGGGTGTCCGGTTCATTTAACCCCGGTTTTTTAATAGTTTTTCCACTGTAACGAACCGGCCGGTTTTGGCGGTTGAACCGGATACCCCAAACCGGCGGTTCACCAAAAATAAAAAAAAATTTGGTTGTTTAAATAAAAAATATGAAATACAAGCCTTGAAGTCTCAATCTATTGCTGGAAAATAAGCACAACAAAACTTTTTTAAGTGTTTGTGATATAGATCCAGTGTCGGTGTTGATCAAATCTTTAACCCATAACCCATACCACAACAAAACTTTAATATAATCACATATCCATTACTTCCGGCCACCACTTCCAGCCACCGCTTCCGGCCACCGCCCACCACTTCCGACCAAAAATAAAGGGGTGATTACCGAAAATGTAAAATAATATTAAACAAAAAAGAAAAGTAGATGGGAATAAATCACTTGTTTTATTTAAAAAGGTAAAATAAATCACTTGTAAAATAATTAAACAGGGGAGTAGATTGCCAGAAATTGTACAAATATCAACAGGCACTCAGTCAATATTTAAGCTGAAACAGGAGCAAATTGAATGTATAATTGGTCAATCTGGTATTTTTCAGGTCTGCATACCTATTAAGTATACAACAAATACATGAGCTAAGGTCAAATGCATGTCTAATTAGGATCAAAAAAGATTACAAATAAACAGATTGCAGTCAAATTCATAAATGTTTCCCCTTTTTTCACATAAAAAAACTATAAGTGTGAGAATCTTACTAAATAGCACCATGAAAGAATAATATTGGGAGGTTTATATATACATTTCAATGGGTGGGTGAAAATAAAAACTTACCAAAAATAAGAACTTATACAACCAAAAAATATAATTACTAAAAATGAGAAGATATATTTGTTTGTAGTTTGTGTTTATAAGTATGAAAGGATAATATTGGGTAGGTAAAAATTAAAATTTACCAAAAATAAGAAGTTTGACAACCCGAAAATATAATTACCAAAAATAAGGAAGTTGACTTGCTAAATGGTCGGACCTTTGTTTGAAAACAACAAATCAGTAAGAATAATATGTAAACATAAAAACATTACCCAACTGAATTATTTAAAACGCTATTCATATGAACTTGGTAATGAAAGATTACCTTACTCGACCTCATCAAAATCTCCATAAGGTTTTGAAGATTGACCTGCACATCAACCGAGTTTACATAAAAGTTTACAGTATATACCAATAATCAAGAATGAATGACTTGTAAGGACAAAGGAGTTGAGCCATCAAATATTGAAACATTGCTGTATTCATGTAGAAATAACAATGGATGAATAAAAATAATAATTATGATGATGATAAATGCAAATGTTCTAAGAGATGCTTCCCAGATATATTGATCATAGCAGGAAGCCTTAAGGAGATGAACCTAAAATCGGTTTTGGATTTTAACCCCAAAAATACATAACTCCAAGTAAGTTAAGGAAAGAGAATTAAAATCCAACCTATAATCAAAGTCGAGGAAATAATAAAATTAAATAAAAAACAAACATGTTGTATTTGCAGCTTTCCCCTTCGTTCCACTTTTCTTCACAGCCAGCCTTAATAATAATAAAATTAAATTAAAATAAATATTATTAATTAAAAAGTACTGAATTAAGTATCCCAAATTGAAATAAAAACTTAATTTCCCTATCCATAAAATATTATTAATTATTAATAAATAATAATAAATATTAATCAGGTGATGGCGGTGGCGGATATGGGGGTGGTGATGGCGGCCATCATTCTCGTTGAAGACAATCCCATCAACATCCTTTGTACCAATAATAAGCTGATTTATGAAAATAATATTAATTAAAAAGTACTGAATAAAACATATGAACAAATCAATAATCATCATAAACATATCAGATAATTCAATATGAACAAATTGAAATATATAATCATTATCTTCATAAAACCAAGAAAATAAAACTTATGAACAAATCCAAAGTATTGTACACCAGCCACTGATTTCCTTCCTCCATTATCTCTCCGTCGGCGAAGGGTGGTGCCGATGGTGCCGCTGCGTTAAGAAGGTGACGTCGGTGGGGTCCGATGGTGGCGCCGGTGGGTTCAGATGGTGGCGCCGGTGGAGTGATGACGGCCCAGGGAGAGATTGGGATTCGGTTTTATGTGTGTGTAGATAGGGTTTGGTGACACCGGTGGGATCAGATGGTGGCGGCTTCAGATGGTGGCGCCGGTGGAGTGGTGGCGGCCCAGGGAGAGGTTGGGGATCGGTTTTGTGTGTGTGTGGGTAGAGGTTAGGAAAGATCGTGTGTGTGTGTGTGATTGGAGATAGGTTATTAAAGATAACGGTATTCTCGGTACACTCAGTACGCTGATGTTATTGGGAGGTAATTTAGCAAGGGTATTTTGGACTTTTTAAAGGCTGAAAAGTTGAAAAATAGGGAGGGCTGATGCTTTAATAAGAAGTAAAGATATATATAGCACATTAGGTATGACATATGGTGAATGGATAAAAAAGTGTAATAAATTTGAGAGGTCACACATACAGGTTCTAATTAAAATGGAAGGTGATAACGAGGAGAGCCACGTGCAAGATTTTAGAAGCCATGCCAAATTGTTTCTATACTAAATTATTGTTAAGTAATAAACTAAAACTAATTTAAGTGTTATAAATAATTATATAATTGCGAGTGAATTGTATCCTGGTCATTATGTTCGGATCTAACTTATGGTTTTGAACCTATAAAACATAATGATATTTCTTAAGACACTAGTTATAGGTTTAAGTTTTGATTCGATTCAAGGTTACTTACCATTCGATTTATTGAAAGACTAAGACATTTCAGGCTACTCGTGTGTGTGCCAGGTTATCCGTGTGACGTATAATTGTGTGCCAGACGACAAGTGAGTTTTGTTGCTTCGTTTTCTGTGTGTTTTGGGGGTGGAAAGTGTACTCAACCGTGTCGATAGTTTTTACTGTACAATATATGTCATTGCATAGAATTACTTTAGTAAGTGGTTTACGAGATGATTCTCCTGGTACCCTCATTCTGTGTGTACCTCCTGTACATCCATGATTGGACCGGTGTGCTACCCATACGTCCATTGGTGTACTCTCTATACGTCCATAGTGGGACTGGTGTACTATCTGTACGTCTTTGACTGGACTGGTGTACAATATGTACGTCCGTAACAGGACTGGTATACTATTGGTAAACGTGTTAGTTTGAGATTATATGTGTATGTGTGTTGTTTTATGTGACTGTTTAGTGGTTAGATTTGTTATTTGGTGTCTCTTGTGCCCGTCTGTGTGTGCTGCTTACTGTAAGTGATTCCTATAGCTTTACCTGTATTGTACAAATGCTTATGATTGTATCGACACAAAACTTGTTTTTGTTTTACTTAAATCTACGAACTCATCAGCCTCTTTTAGTACACTTTTCAGGTAATCAGGTGAAATAAAGGAATTAGAATTGATGGAAACTAGAGCTGGACTGGATCAAGGGCGTCGCGCATCTTTTATTAGCTAGGTTCAGGGATATGCACATTTTGTAGGCGCTTCCTTGATAGACTTAAATTCACGTGGTTTGTGACCCGTATGATCCCTTTTGGCGATGAGCAGTTATAATAATAATTGTACTAGCTACATTGGCTTTGTGATATTATTTTAACTTGATTTATGCTATGATATTGTTGTGTGTTCTCTTGAATCATATAGAAATCTCTATGTACTAGCCATGTCGTGTTGTGCTTTCGTAGCATCCCATGATTCCGCCACATTGGGGTGTTACAATAAATTGAGGTTTTTTGGCCAAATAAGGACCCCAGAAGCAGGATTGCGGGTGTTTTCCCGCCTAATATTGCAAGACCTTTACATGGTGTTAAGTTATTAGGTGGGCCTGCTAGTGTGGACTTTGATTTTAGTAGTGAACTTGTTATGAAAAGGGTTGCTAAAACCAATGAGCTTATGGATTTTGTTGCTAAGATTAATGACCCTCAGTGTGAGTTGTTGCTACTTCGCGCTTGTGCCGGTATTTCCAAGTTATATTTTACTATGCGCACATGTTCTCCCCGGTTCTTTGAGTGTGCTCAGGGTTCTTTTGATGAGGCACTTCGTTTGTCCCTGGAGCGCATTGTCACTGCTTCTGGACTTGGGTTTGGTGATTGGCAATGGAGGCTCGCCACCTTACCCTTTGCACCTGGGGGCCTTGGTGTGTACTCTACAGGTGATATCTTGAACTACGCATTCTTTGCATCTAGACTCCAATCTGATGGCTTGTAGACTAAGCTGCTTCAATATTCTGGTATTGTAACTTCCAGGCCTTCCTTTAATGATTCCTTGTGTGTTTTTAATGCGAAAATGGAGATCGACCTTTGAGTGATCCAAGTGAGATCGCTACTCCCAAACTCATGAAGAAACTGACAGATATATATATATTTCAGTGTTAACCAAACGGTGGAATCCACTCTTTCTCTATCTTCACGACAGATGGCGTTATGGAAATCTCAAATGGAAGACTACACTTCGAACTGGCTTAGGGTGGTACCGATCTCTGGGTTGGGACAAACTATGAATGCTAGGACCTACCAGTGTGTTCTATGTTATCGGCTAGGTGTTCCCCTATTTTCTATTCAGATGTCGTGCTCAGCTTATTCCAGGGTATTTCCGGGGGATATTTATGGGGACCATGATGTATCATGTGCTGGTATTATTGGTATTAAACACCGGCATAACATGGTGCGTGACACCCTGGTTGACATTTGTTTCGGTCTGGGTTTCAACTCGTAAAAAAGTTGATATCGGACGTACTAGAGAAAGAGACAACCCCTTACGCCCAGCTGATATATTGCTTTACTCATGGAATTGAGGGCTTGATGTATGCATCGATTTGACAGGGTCATCACCCTTGACGCAGACTGGTATGGTTGACTTTGTGCGTGACCGTGCGGTAATTGAGGCTGCACAACATAAACGCGGCAAGTATGAGGCTAAGTGTGCAGATATTCGATATGGGTTTATCCCCTTCTCATTCTCTTCCTTTGGGGAACTTGAGAAGGATGAGGTGACCCAAGACATTAGAGTTGTTGCTCATATTTTTAGTAGGATTAGTTTTTGTTATGGGAGGTGATAAACTCACAACCCTTTTTATCCATTCACAACAACATTATATAATTGTACTGTACAATTGTTTGATGCAGATATTGTTGTGGATGGATAAAAAGTGTTGTGAGTTTATCACTATCATTTTGTTATAGTTAGAGGAGTGGGGACAGATAGGAATTTTTTTTTTAAAGGAATTAATTTTTTGTAAATCCTATTAATTTCTAGTAGATGTAAAGTTTAGAGTTAATTACAATTTTCATCCCTGTCGTGGTACCCAACTTGCAGGTTTCGTCCCTACCTTTCAAAAATTACAGTTTTAGTCCAAAAAACTTTGCTCCGTCAACACTTTTAGTC
>JAOEHQ010012018.1:0-16122 GCA_025447715.1 Asclepias incarnata
GATGCACGAAGATTTTCATGATGCACAATGATTTTCAGTTAAGAGAATAAGATTGTTTTATTTGTTTTACTTTAATAATTATTTTATTTTAACCAGAACCTATATAAATAATCGGGTTCACATAAAAGAACTATTAAAGTAAAACAAATAAAATAAATATTTTTTCTTAACTGAAAATCGTTGTGCATCATGTTCGGTATTGATTAATCATGGAAGTCATCATGATTACTTGGTTTTATCTCTGATGCATTAGTTTTATATACTTGTTTATATACGTGTGGTATGTGAATATTCGTACATCAGTACTATATTTAAATAGTTTGAAGTAGTTTGGTGTATATATTAAATTTTAGTCTTGTGTATATATATATATATAGAAATTTCCAAAATATTAATTTGAATAATAAATAAAATTTATACATACTATATCACACAAATGATTGAATGAATACATCTTGATGTTATTTTTTTTTCCAATATACTACAAGTTAAAGTTACCTTACAACTATAAAAATAAAGGGGAAAACATATATGCTGCTACTTCTCCTCACAATCATTTCATCACATGTTGAATTTATAAAAAAAATTTTAAAAATCTGTTAGAGGGCTTCTAGCAGCATATATGTTAAGCCCAAAAATAAAATAGGAGTATAATAATAAAAAAGATTAAATACCAAAAGGAAAGTGGAAATGTTGTTTGGACACATCAGAGATGCTACTGTATGAAAAAGGTCATTAGATGGATGGACTTCACTCACTCACTCACAAATACAAGGTCAAAGCTGACGCTGCTGCTAAAGGAAAAAACAACAACAACAATCAATCAATCAAAACTTATATACAGATAGATATATAGATATAGATAGATACAAAAAAATCGATATATTCTATCGCCGGGAAAAAAAAAACTAAGAATCAATCAAAACTTAGTGATTACTAATAACCACAGTCTGTGTTTAATCAATCAATCAATCGACCGATTTATTATCGATTTACCCGCCGTTGCCACGTAAGCCTCCAATTTAATCGATCACTCACTGCTTAGTGATTACACTCTTCTATTTAACTGATCCGATTGTTTTAGTAATAGTAATCAGGCATGATTAATTTTATGCAACTGATGTTTTATAATTGTATGTTATTTTTTACTGTAGTAATTTTATTGTTCTATGTAGTAATTATTTAGGTGTGGTGTATTTTTATTTACTGTAGTTTTTAAGAGGCAAATATTTGGGGTAACTATCTTCTTATTTACCGAATTTTCTTATCGTACTAGGATCCAGTTATGATGACATGACATTTGACTAGTTTTTTAAAGTAAAACACATATGTAAAAGAGTTTTCGAGGAAACATACATGGTATGTCACCCAAGTTAAGGAAACATACATGGTATGTTTAATAAGTTAAGGATCCGGTTACGATGATGTGGCGTGTGACACGGGAGAGGTCTCAGAGCAAACGGTATGGACCTTTCCTCACGCCATGACATATGTGGGTAGGCATGTGAAGCCTGAGTGACCCATACCGTAATCCGTGTGATGGTTGCAATCGAGGTCTTTGACTGAGCTGGATCATGTGGGTGAGGGAGGGAAGAAAGGACATGCAAGCCATACAGAATGAGGGGCGAGAGGGGGATTTTTTGACGACATGGCAGTGTGAGAGGGTCTCCATACAGAGTGCAATATGTTACCCTACAATACATTTTCCCTTTGAATTTTAGTCATCACTTGTAAAGCACCAACTCCGTCACCAGGGTTTTTGCTAATTAGTTTGTTCCTTGGTGCATTGTTTGATTCTTTTTTGCATTGATGAAGAGTAAGTGATCAGTTATGTATAGTTTGAAGTAATCTAGTCTATCAACAAATGCCAGTTATACTAGAAATTTGAAAGAACATGGATGACGAGGTTATTGTTCGGATGTAAAAAGATGTTGAGAAGATAACATTTGATCTTTCTTGGTTTGTTAGATTTCTGAGAGAGAATGGGGAAATGAAAGCAGTATGAGAATACTTAAATCTTGAAGTAGTTTGATGCTACATGAACGATATGAAATGATACCCAACTGGCCAGCTAGCTAACTTAACTTCTGTAATATGTCAAAGAAATTGTAGACTATCATCATTAGCTAGAATGAAACTAAACGCTCGTCTATTTTTATCTGTTTATTCTTCATGCAACATGATTTAAAGTTGGAATAAGCCAAGTTTGTGTTTTCAAGGACACAAATTTAATAGATGCTGTTCCATTATTCTATTAGAAATGAGATGGTATTTTTAAGCTATAAGCAGGGAGAAACGTATTGTGACGGAAACATGATAGTGCCAGAATGATATTTTATTTAAGTAATGAGATAGAACAACACGAACAAATTAGAAAATTGATCTGCTTTTGAGTGAAAGCCGTTTCTCCAAAATGACCCGCGTTCAAGCGGCAGTCTTTCTCGGATGATGCTTAGCTTAGGCCTAAATCAATAATTTAATCAAGCAGACTAACCACATCTCATCATCCACATTTATTTATAGATCTATCTAATTTAGTTGCTGTATTTTTTTGGAACAAGAATATAGCTACGACATTATCATATTTCTATGGCCATATATTCTAGATACTGTATTTTTAAGACATTCTTGCCGTATATATTATGTTTATTGTTTTTATGTGTCTGTCTAATGAAACATTATGCATTTATGCAGGCTGATGCTACAATTAGTTTGGTATTTATTTTGAGTTAGTGACCACAGAAGTCACTGGTGGATAGTTCTTATGAGTATGATCGTGTAGTCGGTTTTACAAGTGTTTTTTGATATTTGCTATTCCATGTTTTCTCTACTTGGTGATTTGGTGGAGCATTTAGATGGGAGTTTCAGCATTGGGGCTACAGCGTAAAATCCAAACAGGCAAGGTGCCACTACTAATGGAATCTGAACACGTGATTGATATAGCAAATAGCAATGAAGCTTCCTCGTCTAGGCCAACCCTTGCAAGACCAGTCAATGTGTCAAACTTAAATCAAAATGAGCCTTCAAGTAATGTGCAAGCTCCTATCACCTTTTCTACTACTAACGCAACAAATTCAAGAAATACATCATTCGCTAGAAGGGGAAATGGCAGTTCCAGGCGTAGGAGCCCATTGAATTCTGGCTATTGGATATCATTTGAATTAATCATTACAGTGAGCCAAATTGTAGCAGCCATTGTTGTTTTATCTTTATCAAGACACGAACATCCTCATGCTCCATTATTCACATGGGTAATTGGTTATGCTTCGGGATGTGTTGTAACACTCCCTCTTCTCTTTTGGCGTTTCCATAACCGCAATTCTTCAAATCAAGAACCATCTGCTATCGTGAGCTCTTTCACTTCATCTTCAAATGCAAGAATTTCAGAAGGAGACGCTGGTAATGCTGTTGGTACATCAACAAGACGTCTGACAATGGGATCACTGAGTGCAAGGTATTTTTTTAAAAAATTTTCTTTCCAAGTGCAGGGTATCTTTTTCATTTGCTCTATTTTGTGAATTTAGAGTACACCTGTATGTTTCATAATTTGCATGGGTTATACCTGTTGCGCTGCTTTTATTTTTGGATATTATAGTTTAAAAAGGAAGTTATTTTTTTACTTCTAAGAAGGGGTTATGATTTATAAAAAGGGTACTGATCATATATGTTAATTAATATATGGTTTTTGTTTCGCAGAGTCAAGGCACTTGTTGAATACTTCAAAATGGGATTGGATTGCTTTTTTGCAGTCTGGTTTGTGGTTGGAAATGTGTGGATCTTTGGAGGCCATGCTTCTTCTTCTGATGCTCCCAATCTGTACAGGTACCAATCAATACCTGTCCTCTAGCAAAATGGGCCAGGCGGGTAGCAAGTCAAAACATATTTGGGTCAATTTGGGTAACTTTGAATGGGTCAGTATGGGTTAACCCAAAATGTTCTTTGTTTAAGTTTGTTATATGTTTTCATTAATTTACAGTGTGTCAAAAATAATTTAAAAAACAATTTATCAATACTAAGCTAATTTTATTGATAAAACAATATAGTTCTTGTCCATTAAAATTACACTTTGGGTGACTTTCGGAACGTCTTAACAAATTTTCTTTTAAGGGAACTTGGTTGATTGTACCTGTTTGACTCGTTAGAGATAAAACATAACCTGAATTGACTCATTTATAAATGGGTTGTAACTGCCACCTTGGCCTCCTATCTCTGCTAGTTTTTTTTCTTAAGGTAGCTCATTTCTCTTACTATCTTACAGATAATTTTGGTTGGAATTAACAGGTTATGTATAGTGTTTCTTACCTTAAGTTGTATCGGATACGCAATGCCATTGATTTTGTGCACCACGATTTGCTGCTGTCTTCCTTGTATAATTTCAGTCCTGGGCTTTAGAGAAGATCTTGCACAAAATCGAGGAGCTACTACAGAGTCTATTAATCTTCTGCCTACCTACACGTTTAAGAAATATAAACACACTGATGATAAAGAAACCAACACGGGTGCTTGTGAAGGTGGGGTTGTGGCTGCTGGAACTGAAAAGGAACATGTCATTTCAGGAGAAGATGCGGTTAGTCCATGCTTTCAGCCAGGCTTCTCCATTTATTTTGCAGTTCATAGAGTTTCTTTGACGTGACAAAATGGCCTGGTTAGACGGGTCGGGTAATGGGTTAAAATCAGGTAGTTTATAAATGCGGTTCAAAATGGGTCGTGTGGAATCACAAATACATGCATCCGTTTTTTTATAAATAACTTGTTATGTATAATTGCAAATACTAGGTTAGCCTTCTATGCATTTATATATGCTTTGGACGACTTACAACCTGTTTGACTGGGTTTAATTTTAAGTTAAATAATATGTAGCTTAGCCATTTGACTCATTGTAGATACATATGGATAGGTGCACCGTAATGTATCCAACTCGTCACATTTTGCTATCGCGTGTATCCGACTTACAAACCATCTATTGTATGTGTCATACTATCCGTTCATTTCTATTGTGAGACCTGAGTATCCAGTTACTACTTAAATTTTTTCTAATGTAGCAGCCATATACATTTCCACATCATCAAAACCGGTGCTCCATTACCATGTTGCAAGAGTTATAGGAGGTCATATACATTAAACATGAAAAGTTAAAAAGTTGCACAATAGAAGGTTTAGAAGTTGGATACACACAATAGCAAAACGTGTCAATTTGGGTAAATGTTGGTGCACTTAACCCATTATATATCCCAAATCGGTGGGTCAAAATGCCATCTCTAGACTCTAGAGTTTATAGTCTAGTGCTATTTCTACATCTTCCTCTTCTGTACCTCTTTGTTTGTCTTATCACTTTGAACATGTTATTCTAGTGAAAATGCCAAAAGGTACTATCTTTGACAAGAATGAATGACGATAGATAATTTTGAAAATATAAATGCAAAAATAACCAGCACGTGGTATTTGTTATCCAAAAGGGTTGTCTATTTCAATTTTTAGTATTTTTTTTGGTTTTTACATTTTCGATGGCTTATTTGAGATGGAAAAGCCAAGGACAACTGCTCAAACAATTTGATCACTCCTAAACCATGACACTGCCTCTTGACTTCTATGTTATTACGTTATGCATAACTGTCTACATGATGTGATTGGTTTTAAAAGTACCTATCAAGTTTCCTAGTTAGATCATATACTTTTGTGGTGGTCTATAATACAATACAACATAATTAACATCCACGTAAATCCATAATCACCTTTCTTTTAATTGCAAACAAATCATCGTTCTTACAACAATGCTAAAAAAGGAAACTACACTTCGTAAAAATAATTAGCCTAATAGAATGTCTTTTGCTCTTACATCTCTGTAACATGTCCAAAATCATCCATTGTTACAAACTTTATCTTTTGGCAGTTTTACAAGAATGATTTAATAACATTCTGCTTAAACTAAAAGCTTAGTTTTCTCATAGAATTGTTTCATTGTTGTCATCAAACTCTATTTATCTGTTCAACAGGTCTGCTGCATATGCTTGGCTAAGTACGCAGACGATGATGAACTTAAGGAGTTACCTTGTTCTCACTTCTTTCACACGGAATGTGTAGACAAGTGGTTGAAGATCAATGCTTCATGCCCACTTTGCAAGATTGAAGTCGGTGAGACCCTTTTAAGTTCACTAACTGAAGCAACTGCCAACCTGAGACGCAGTAGTGTGTATTAGTTTTAGCAATGCTTTCAATACTTCAGTATGTTAATATGCAAATCTGTCTTAAAGAATGCAGTTTGACAAGTGAATAGAAAGTCGATCGTTGTTATTGTTGGGTTTTTTTTTCTGGCTATCACTGAGTTATTTTTGTAGAAAATATATTATATGTTGTCATACGATTTAAATTTCGAAGTGTTCGTGTTTGATGCTACAAGGGCCAGGGTTAGTAATGGAGGCAAAATGGGTGGGTCAGGCAGGTTGTGTAAACTGGTCGACTGGACTGATCTGATGCACAAGGACCGTCTTTTCTGTCGTGTGTTTTCATTTAAATATCCTATCAAGTTTTGAAGTTTGCGAGTGTAAAAACATGTGGGGTTTTTACCGTGAGTCATGTTTCTTAATTTATTAGTTTTCATTACTCACAAGACCAACTTGATAAGTCAAGTTACTTGAGAGGATCTTCATCCTTATACAAAACCACGAGTATAATTTATTGGAATTAAGAGAAAAAGTCAAGCAACATGCGATATACAAATTGGAGAGTGGAACCTTTGTTTCTGCTTGGTATGATACTATGATAAGTGGAATACTAAGCAACTACATAACAAAAAGAGAGAGATATGAAGCAAGGTTGTCCAATGATTGTAATGTTGCTGAAATAGTTCATAGTGGCAATTGGTGCTAAGCCAAAAGAGTGATACACTAGACATCCTATCTTAAACCAGTTTCAAGTGCCTGACCTGCAGGTAGACGTGTGTGATGAGGCTGGTTGGATGACAAGTGCAGAAAAAGTGACTAAGTTTGCAATAAGGTACTGTTTGGAAAGACGTGTGTAGTGCAGCTCCTAAAGTAGTATGGAGATATTTGGTGTGGTTTTCACAATGCATACCAAGACATTCCTTTGTACTTTGGATGGCAGTACATAATAGACTCATGACCCAAGATAAAGTGCTAATTTGGAAGCCTAATGAGGTATTACAATATGAACTATGTAATCTGATTCCCATAACCACTTGTTCTCAACATGCCCGCCCATATTCTAGCACAGTTCCGAGTACTATGCAGCAATTTCTTAATGAGAAATTTTCATACTGGAGTACTTAAATTGAGGAGATTTCTAAGTTGTCTGCAAACAATAATCTGGAGTATCTTGAGAAGAATGGTATGTGGTGTTGTGGTATGTTTTCTTTGACAAGAAAGAAATACAAGGCTCTTTAAAAAAGGTTAAAAGAGATGAAAAAGACCTGCAAGTAATCATGGAAACTCTAAAGCTAAGGATGATGAGCTTCAAAGTTAAAAGATTCAAGTGCTCTTAGATATGTTGAAAGGAAATGGGGTATTACTTATTAGGCTACAAAAAGTAAGTGCAATTACTTGACAAGATTGTAAAATAGAATGTAGGATATGTTGAAAACGAAAAGATAATCTCTCTGTTAGAGTTTGTATATCTGAAACATTGCATGGGAAATGTTCAAGACATGTTTAGAAGCTTTGTACTCTGTTGTGATTATTTATAATGTTCTCCTTTCACACACACAAAAATAATAATATATACATATATAATTTTACACCGAATTCTTTGTGCGATTGTGGTGACCCCATTCTTTGTTAAAGAGAAACAAAATACGAAACCAAAAAGTATCTTTGTCTTGGTTAGTGGAGACGTACGGATCTTCCAAAACGGCCATCCAACATTTGGCTAATGACAACGTTTCATCCTCGCCTCAAAGTAGTTGGCTAGATGGTTGAGAATCGGGATTTTTCTTTGGTTTTTTATTTTTTTTGAGACAAAGCTTCGGGTTGAGAAAAGATTGTGGTGTAGATGAGGAAAAAAATTGTGGTGTAGGTTGTGTGAAAAAAATTTGTTTTTTTTTGGGGGGGGAATTGTTGTTCTGGTGTAGGTTGGTTCCATTGTTGTTGGTAGTCTTGCTAGCAACCATAAAATGGATTTTGTTGTTGTGGTTGTAGGTGAAGTAGTTGTAATTGTGTAGATGGATTGTAGTTTGTACCAAATTCGGGAAGATGTGAAGTGACGGAAGATTGGTTTGAAGACGATGATGGTGAATCCGATGAATAAAATGGGTTGAATTCTTGGCTGCTCATGATGATGATTTGATGAATGAAGAAAATTTGAACATTTTTTTATTTCCTCATCAATCATTTTAAAAAAAACAATAAAGAAATTCTTCAACCTTGAATGACCCACTAGTCTAGGGTGGTGGTCTATTGGTTGGGCACGTGTCTTCAAAAAGATGAAACTGAAAGTCACAAGTTCAATCTCTCGTTCCTTAAAAAAAATACCTTAGTGGCATAGTCTGCTGATAAAGCGCATAAGACACCCATGATTAAAAAAAAATAAAAATTGAATGATCCAATACGAACCGGATAACATTGGCTCTTCACCTCACTTTTCACCTCGAGCCTCTAATGGTTTCACCTTGTTCTCCACTTCTCCATGTTGAAAGGAGCTCAAAAACCGACATTAACACCGACCATGGGAGATATCTAAGTAAGTATCTAATTTAAGTAAGTATAAATAAATAAATAAATATATAAATAAACAAATAAAAGTGAGATGATAGAAAGAAAAAAATAAATTTTGAAAGGTGGTAGTGTGGTTGTGGTACAATGATTTTATCCGATCGTCATATGCCCCTTTTGATGATGGGCTCAACGCCAACTTCGGCCCTAAAAACCCATCTTGACTCTGGCGCTTCCTTTTTTATTTTTTCTTTCTTTCTCAGTTACCTTTATAATAATAATATAATAAATATTGTAATAAAAATAAGGGTATTAGGGCACATATATCTGTTTTTTCCAATCGCCTCAATTACCCTTCTCTTCTCTTCCCTTCCCTTGAGGTATACATTCATACATCTCTTCTCTTGTATATATATATAAATATAAAATATAAAATATAAATAAATAAATTACCTGACAATTCTCCTATTAACATATAAATAAATTTCACGTTTTGTTTCATTTGTGTTACCCCGTTTTTCTTATGTATTACTTTTAATTATATATGCGTGTGAATTATAGGAAAATACCTATTATTATTACTATTATTAATTTATTATATATAATAGTTATGCAGCCGATAATTATGTATCGGATTAAATATATATATATATATAGGTGTTTGTTGGTTGGTTTGGTGCACTTGACGTCTTGACCGCAAATGCCGATGTATCAAACAGTGAGTGCCAAAAGAATTATTATCTGTATAGATTAGTAGCAGCGGTAAATGTAGCCTGTTTTTACGATCGTTTGGGAATTTTTAAAGTTTCTGTTTCATTGCTGTAGAATTTGCATAACCGGGTGCTTTCTCTTGGTTAAGGTATTCATTCATTGGTTTCAGGTCATTTCATATCGTCTTACCGTTTGCAACTGATTTAGGAAATATTTGCTTGAATTTAAAAATGTTGTTCCTGTAATTTGTTTTCACTACATCTTTTGTATGCAGTTTCTATGCATAGAGTTTTAGTGTTAATGTCCATGAATGTGCTTCACATAAGTGCAACACAGTGCTTTTCCATGATACCTTTTGACCAAGTGAATGCCCTTTGTATTGACAAAAACTAGCCTATGTGCAAGCATTTAAGTCGTGTGAACTTGTCCTGTATCTGTTGTCGGTTTGGCAAATTAAGTCATACTTATGCTTTTTGCATGTCTGAGTGAGCGTCAGTTCGTTTCAATGTGTTGTATCTACTTAACTGTTGTTGAAGACTTGTTAGATGTAGTGCTAAGCTCATATGGTGTTCATTTTTATGTAGTCTCTTTTGCCCTATCAACAATCTTGTATTGACGCTTGAATATTGTATGTTATGTAATGCTCTGTAGTGTTATCGACTGAAGTTACTCACCTTATTGAATTTTTTTTTTATCATAGGTTGTACTCTGGAGCTTGCAGCGTATGCTTGATTACTCTAATAATCAACTTCAGTAGGCATGTTCAGCAGTCTCATATCTCAGCCTTTATCAGCACATCCTGGGAAAATGGAACCTGTTTCCAATCAGGACCGATCATTGTTAAACAGTCAGATAGGCATGGCCGGTCCCTTGTCCACCAATCCTGCATCTCATGATGTGCAAAAAGTTGGAGAGATAGGACCCATGCAGGGAAATGTAGGCCCGCATATACCGTTATTACCTACAAAGAGGAAGGCTGCAGCAGAACCCTCGGTGCCGAATAAACGTGTGGTTCATTTGGAGGCTCCTCTCAATTCATCTCGGTTGTCACAGCAATCTGGTTTGACAAACAAGAGAATGATGCGAAATGAGTCAATGTCGAACCGAACCGTGTCTCCACGGGTGCAAACACCAAAGAGTAAGGCAGCACCACCTGAAGTATCACCAAAGGTTCAACATGGGTCATATGAAGCAGTACGGATGAAAATGAGGGAAACTTTAGCTGCTGCATTGTCTGTTGGTAATCAGAATAAAGATATTGTC
This sequence comes from Asclepias incarnata, assembly GCA_025447715.1. Taxonomy (NCBI): domain Eukaryota; kingdom Viridiplantae; phylum Streptophyta; class Magnoliopsida; order Gentianales; family Apocynaceae; genus Asclepias; species Asclepias incarnata. Next base: position 10,638 of record JAOEHQ010012018.1, read on the forward strand.
CCCAATGAAGATAAGAGTGCTTTACAGGAATCAGGTAATACAGCCGGCAAATCTGTTGCAGTACCTCGAAGTACAGCTGTGGATACTGCTCCTGATATGACATTAGAAGAAAAAACTCAGTTCAGTTATGTCATGCCCGACACGGATGACTCATTTGGCAACACATTCTTCGTTAAAGATGATCTTTTACAAGGAAATGCGCTTTCATGGGCCTGGGATATGGAGGTAGCTAATCTGAATGAGGCCCAGACCGATAAAAATATAAATTCAGATGAAAAGAATTTAAGTGGAAATGGGATTGAACAGATGGTTTGTTCTCCTCAAGAATTGGCTGTCAAAGTTGAATTAGAACTTTATAAATTGTTTGGAGGCGTGAATAAGAAATATAAAGAAAAAGGGAGGTCTTTGATGTTCAATTTAAAGGACCCTAATAACCCTGAACTGAGAGAAAAAGTTCTCTCCTCTGAGATAACTCCTGAAAGATTGTGTTCTATGACTCCAGAGGAACTTGCTTCAAAAGAGCTCTCAGAATGGCGAATGGCAAAAGCCGAGGAGTTAGATAAAATGATAGTTCTACCGGATTCTGATATTGATATGAGACGCTTGGTTAGGAAAACACACAAAGGTGAGTTCCAGGTGGAAGTTGACCAGGTTGATGATGGTGCTTCTGTTGAGGTTTCTGTAGGGTCGAGCTCACTCGCTCGGTTTCGGGAAAAGACAAAAACCGGCCATGTGTCTTCTTTGGATGATGAAGTCAAAGAGAAGATGGTTGATAGTAGTAACCTTACTGTTTCTACCATTGAAACTGATTTTATGCAAGAAATAATTGTGGATGAGTTCAAGGATGAGGGATCCTTGCCCCCGATTGTTTCTTTGGATGAGTTTATGGAGTCCCTTGATTCTGAGCCTCCTTTTGAAGACTTGCCTGAAGATGGCAAGGAAACGCAAGTCCAACCAGATAAGGACAACTCGGAAACTGGCGGGGAAGGCAATGAAAAGGCATCATCTGGAACTACTTCTGTAAATAGTGCTGAAGCTGAAACAATTACTAATAATAACAAATCAAATGTAAAAATCACGGAAGCACTCTCTAGTGTGAAAACTAGTGAGACCTCTGCAGAGCCTTTTAGTGGATCCATTGGCGAATGTTTATGGGAAGGTGACCTTCAGCTGACTCTTTCTTCATCAGTGCCTGTTATTGGGGTATTCAAAAGGTACATTTGCTAGTTTTCTCCACTAAATTATATCAAGTTTTGCTGTTGGACTCTCTGTTTTAGCTAGAGGTGACCAGATGGGCGGGTTGACGAAGGCGGGTAAAGAGTCATAGTGGGTTTTGGCTGAGATAGGGGATTTTTGTTAATCGGTTGGACTGTCTCACATGCACTTTTTTCCATTTATAGAACTTATAAAATAAATTGTTTGCATAGTCATGATTACAATATCATATTTATTACAGCCGTAATCTGAATTTGGAGTCTGCATCAGAATACTCTTTAGGCGACTTTCAACGCGTTTGGGTGGTTGACGTGTTTCCCTTTTACCTTTTTTCTATCTGACCAATTTTACTCGATGGAGATTAAACACTACTTAAATCGGCCGATTCAACAATACTTGTTTTTTTCTTTATCCGTTTTCTCTTTTTATCTACATTGCCGGTGCTTTCTTTCTTGGAAGATAGAAAGCACCTAAGCCTACTTTCTTGAAGCCCGTTCTCTAGTCTTTATTAATTGACTCTTTGGGATAACATCTCATTAGATGCAAAAACTCTGTAGTTGGTATATACATAACAATTATATGCTTTACCGTGTAAAAGTCCCCTGAGCCACACTATTTGGTGTTTGGTAATTGTTTGAATGGTTTGAAATTGGACAATTTATTTCCATTTTCCAATGATGCACATGTGTGGAGGCCTATTACATTAAGGGGTGTTTGATTGTGCCTTTTGACAGTGATTATGAAAATTAAAATCAAATTGTTTACTTTAATAAAAGGGCGTTAGAAGATGGGGTGTGCTTGGATGTGCCTTGTCTTCTTAAATATGTTCCAGTAAGCTGTTTGAGTGTTTGACAAATTCTGATTATATTAAATGGACAAAAACGGGCATTCTTTTGAAATAAGGAGATAGGACTTGTGGGATGGAAAGGAAAATATCTTAAATTAGGTTAAATGTGTAAGTAGGTTCGTTTAATTGTTAATTCAAGGCGCTCTACGTAGGTTCATTTACAAAAAAAAGGTTTCTACTCAAGTTTGTTTACAAAATTTTAAGTTTTTTGTTCACATGAAAAGAACAAAAACCTTACTTTTACAACCAAACCTAAGTAGAGTAATTTAAGTTAATAATTAAAAAGAATGGGTACCTTTTTATGCCATTTGGACATAGTTTCAAATAAAAGTCAGATTGCTTATCCAAACATAAAATTCGGATTTTGTGATTTCTAGTCCCAATAATCAGGTATGTACTTCTAAAAGCAAGTTCAAACACCCCAAATTATGTGTCTGAAACTGGTGAGTTTAAATCTCATTGCAATTCAGTTTGAAATGCTTGTAAATGACAATAGCCGGGTGGGGCATGAGTTGGGGGATCATATGTTTTAACCCTATTTCTTTTGTATGTTTTAAATGGAGTAGTTGGTTTTTTCATTATGCGGAGCTGATATTTTATTCCTATTTTAGTGGTGAGAAGACATCAACAAAGGATTGGCCTGGTTCTGTGGAGATCAAGGGCAGAGTAAGGTTCGCGGCTTTTGAGAAATTTCTTCAAGAACTTCCTATGTCCAGAACCCGTGAAGTAATGGTATATCAAGTTGTCTTGTTATTCATCACAACTATATTTGACCTTTTCTTTGGTTCCCATTTCATGGGCATATTTTACCTCCCGGAGACTGGCTCCACAATGGTTATGGCTTATAATATTTGTTACACAAACAAGGCATTGTACATCATTATTTTTGTTATACTGACAGCTAATATAAAAGATATATCAATTGGTTGTAAATGGTTGAATCCGAAAACATATCTAAATTTGTTTACCTTTTACCCATTCGATAATGGACCATTTCATTGAGTTAGCTAAAAATAACATTGGTTTAGCATTGCTATTTTGCTCTCCATGATTTTTTCAATAAGCGTCTGTAGTGTAATTTAAACCGGAATTTGCGAAACTCGTCAGCTGAAAGTAGTTAGTATTTTAGTTTCGTGCATGTTGAGTAAGCATTTGTGATCCATAGATGATCAATTGCATGGTTGTCATTTGATCAAGGTTGTATGCTCACTTTGCATATTTGTATCTTTGTTGCCATTTCCATTGATGGAGCTCTTCAATGATATCAACCTTTTTGCCCAAAAAAGGGACACCTTTGTATGACAAAGAGATAAGAAACATGGTTTTTAGTATCGAAATGTAACAATCTTGAAGTTTTTTTCTTCATGTTATTGTATTATTCACTTCCTTTGGATGTTCACGGAGACACTGAACCCAAACAATGTTATGTGTATTCGAAAAGTTCCTTTTATGAATGATAATGAGAATATTATTCCACATGAGGTTGATGAAAACTATTCCTTGATGTTTTGATAAAGTTTACCCTTTTTGCAGGTTGTTCACTTTGTTTTGAAGGATGCGTCTTCCTTGGTTCACCAAGCCAGTCTTTCCGAGGTGAGGTTATCTCCATAAAAGAAAATAATTGTATTTTCAACTTTTCGCAAGGTAGTGTCTTGACGTATCACATTTTACTTTGGTGCAGGCAATGGCTTCATATGTAGCAGATGAGCGTGTAGGATTCGGCGAACCAAATCCAGGGGTTGAAGTGTACTTCTGTCCTCCTCATAAAAGAACAACAGAGACACTAAGCAGGCTACTCTCCAAAGACCAGACTGATATAATTGAGTCACCACAAAATGGACTAATTGGTGTGGCAGTCTGGAGAAGAGCTCACCGTAGTTCGGCTATTTTGCCTAATTCACATTCTCAACATAAACATCATAGAAAGCATTTATCATCTAGGAGACAAGATAATATAAATGCTAATACAAATTCAAACATGATATCAAAATCTTTGCGTTTACTTCCTCAATCTAATAATGGTGGTGTTGATGATGGTGATGATGTTCCACCGGGATTTGGTCCTGGAGTTGTTGCCCAGGATGAGGATGACTTGCCCGAGTTTAGTTTTTCTAAGGGTTCAAACTCATCCTGGCAGACATTACCTGCCCAGTCTAGTATGGCGTCAACAATGCCTCCAACTAGACCTGTAGGTCATATGAGACATCTTGTTTACCAATATGGCCAAACAAATAATACTACTGCACTTGCTAGTAAAACTCCGACTGGAACTGAAAGTAGACACTGGAATCAATATGATGATATACCGGAGTGGAAACCACAGATCCAAGAAGGCCACGGGATAGAAGTACCTAATCATATGCATTTAGCGAACCAAGTTAGACCGACAGGACACGATATGACTCCCTTTATGCCTATTCCACAACCAGTTAATCTAATGCAAAATAGTTATGTTCAAATGCCGATCCCTCATGGCCTCCCGCCTAATGCCTTCGTACCAGGGCAGTATTATGGTGGGCAGTGGAGGCAGGGGTAGAGACTTCTGATTTGTTACAAGAGTCTAGCTCTAGTTATTACGTTTTAGGGTAGGTTTTCTAAATTTTACGTTGTACTTAGAATAATGTTTTAGTGTTTCATGCTTATCGTCTAAGGACCATCGTTTTACATCGTGAATTTGTTGTATTGATTTTTGTCATTTACTGGCTTGGTTTTATGACTTTATCATGGAATGAATGGAAAATGTATTATTTTTTTGTTTAATGGAAATTGTTTCAATTAAATGTTTTTTTTTTGTTTTTTTCCCCTGTTTAATCTATTGAGTTAAAGAAAACGGTTAATGATAAATAGCCCTAATTGGTGTGCCTACAAATAGGCCTAATTGGTGTCCTTCGTGAAATGAAATAGCCCTTGCTACTTGCTAGTTTTTTTATGAATAAATTGTCGTTAAAATTAACTTAAAATTCAACTTTTTACAATTTAAAAAAGTAAAAATTTTCATACCCAAAAGAATTACAGTATTTAATTTCTCACTTTTAAGGAATATATGTCAAAACTATATAATCCAAATTGTCAAGAGTTAAATTTTTGGTTATCTTTCTTGGTTACTTTTCATTTTTATGTTCCTTTCTTCACTTTTCATTTGTACTAGCAAATTCGCTTGCCGCCCGTTGGGCGGCGTTGATGTTTGAAGCGTAATGTAGAAATAAGTAACTGATATATATAACATTAAAGGCGATATTGTTGTGGTATTTAGCTGAATGTTATTGCCGTGTAAAAAGTTTTTTCACCTTTTTATACTATTTTTAAAAAATCTAAACTTTGTCATAAAAGATGATGACTAAAATACAATAAAAGTAGATCGTCGACATATATGGTGACTACAGCTAATATATTATTAAATATTTTTTTCTAGTCGACACGATC
>JAOEHQ010012029.1:0-16119 GCA_025447715.1 Asclepias incarnata
CTTTAATGTTATTTTTTGTTTTTTGTGAACTTTAAAACTTATATTTTGTTATGAAATACCTATTTGGTATTATTTTTTAGTGGATTATAATTATAATTTGACTATTTTCGTTGGATTGTAACAAGTTTAGTAGCATTTTTATTAAAATAAATGAAAAATATATTAAAATAAGTCTACCGGTAAAACCGGTACCGGATGCTAGGCCGTATGACTCAAATACCGGTTTTTAAAACATTGAACATGACATCATCTTTTTTAAGATAAGGGAGAATGGAAGAATTCTAGCATGCCACATAAGATTTTAAATAAAAAAAACCTTCTAGAAACAATTCTTTTTTATTTATTATAGAGATAGAGATTATAGAGATAGAGATTTACATTTGGTTATTTTATTTGAACTTAACACTTTAGGTCAATTCATATATTACTATTAGGTTTTTAATATTCAGCATATTATCTACATCTGGTTCTCAATGAAAAAAAAAACCCCTAAAATGAAAAGAAAAAAAAGTTGATTAATATTATCATAACCAGTTATAACATCCCGGCTGAAAAAATGTTTATTTAGCATAAAGTTTGCTGCGAGTATCAAATTTGATAAGAATATTGGGACACTTAACCTTAATGTCAGAACATTATCTTTCTAAAGAAAGATTTCCATACCCCATCAAACTTTATTACAGCTAAAGGATGAAGATGAATGTACCTGAACAAGAAGCATATGCAAGGTGCCGATTTCACTCCATTTCAAAGACAAACTAAATTTGCTTAGGCTAACACCACCAGCAATAGTGCTCAACGAAATTCCTGCAAATCCAGAAGCTTCGATCTCCTGCAAAATATCAATAGAGTATAACTAGATAACTAATAAATTGTTTCATTCCAAAAGTACTGCTTACATTATCTATTGTGTTTGACATTAATGGGAAAAGGTGTTAGTGGGTCAATTAGACCCGAATGGCCAGTAACCCAACCTGCCTCAACCTCCCACTTACCACCTCTAATTATTGGTAAATATTAATTATTCAGGGTATCATACCATCGAGATGCATGCAACTGGGATAACTTCACCAGCATCCATGACATTAATGATGACATCCGAGTTTATGGCAGCAGCAATTTCATTGTTTTCAACTCTTATGGTAGGAGGTGACACTACTGTAATGTTCAAGCTCATAGCATCATTTGGGAATTCTTTATATAACTTTGGAATTATAAATCTCCAACCAGCAGTGTTCAACATTTTTTTGTATAGCTTCTTATCTGGTAGTTCATCAATGACCCAATACATCTTATTTGTCTGAAACAAGAAAATACAAGTGAGTACCAAAAGCGATAACTTATCAATGATCCAAATACACCTTATTTGTCTGAAAAAAGAAAATAAAAGTAAGCACCAAAAGCTACCTTATTCACCATTATGTAGATATTTTTGTCGATCTTTAAAGAAAATTTTGTAATCCCTCAACTGGATGACAGTTACATCAAATTCCTTTATTCACGAAAGTTCAAGTAAAAAGAACTTATGCATCTACTGTTATCATCCGAGATCACTACTGATCACTTAAAGGACAAAGGTCTGGGTTGACCTGAAACGCTTTTGTAAGAAAATAGATATTTTATTTTTTTAATAAGTAATTAGTGTGTCAAAAATGATTATAACACCAACAATGCCCAATCCCACATATATTTGGGGCATGGAGTCAAATATGGTTACAAAAACTATAAAACGACGGTGTAATTTTTCGACACTGATCTAGAAGGTTTATGAAACAAAATTAAACTTTTAACCTTTGACCCATTTCCTTCAAAGCTAACTTTGATTAAACTACATGCATAGTCAAATGTTAGAATTCTCAAGAGACATGAAGTAAAGAAGCAAAGGAAGAAATATGCATATCTCTATGAAGTATTTAGAACTTACACTGAAGTACGCGGATGATGCTGAGTTAAGCACAATTTCATGTACTGAAATAGCAACCATATTCTCTTGGCTGTTACACGAATTACTTGATAGTAAACTTTTCTCATAATTACGAGAAGATACTTCACTGTCAATTTGTGAAAATAATCCATCGATACCAATAAGAAGAGAAGTGTTGCTCAAGATAGGACCATCAGTGATGGTAACATTTATAGTAGCAATATCGCCAACAGAGACTTCTTTTGGAAGTGACTGTAATACTGAATCAAGTTTTATCACCGCATCCTTAACATTGTTTGTGATAGTATCTTCAACTGCATTAGCTATGTCCTCTTCAAAAAAATCAACGAATCTGGAGAAGCAGAAATGAGATCAATAAGAGAAATTTGATGTACATCAAAGGTGACAATTTCAACCCATTTGCTTATAAATGGGGTGATTCAATTTTTTTTAACCTCTTATTGGTTGAGTAAACAGAACTAAAAAAAAAGACAAAAAGGCTTGATGTGTCAACTGGGTCGAAAGTAACCCAATGTGTATTTTTAATGAATAAAACATAGAAAAAGCATATAATTATAAACCAATAGTTTCAGGGTAAAGCCGACCCGACCTGTATGGACCCATAAAAACTACCTGGTTAATCACAAACCCATTACCCAGCCCGCTCATTTCCCACCTCTACACCATGTTAAAAATGACCACTCCTGTCTTATTTAAATCGAAAGCTTGACATTTTGAAGGATGGTACTCATCTTCTTGCCTTCTCCTTCCAAACAAATCATCTTGCTAACAAAAATGGAAAGTAATATATACGACAGTTAGGTGTGTTTCCTTGTGGGAGTCCCACAATTCTTTGTACATTCATTCTTTATTCTCTGTACACAGTTAGCTGTGTTTCTTATTTCTTCTCTTTATTATTTACTACAAAATACCACAGATGTCCACCGGCTACCCCCAAGTAATACTAAATAGGAAAATCTTTGGACAAGGATCATTGTTATGATGCATACTAATGGCCAAGAGATAACTTTAAACAGAAGTTTTGCAAATAGGGAAACATTTTGTTTATTCTGGAAGGATTGAATAATTCTTTTAGCATATACGACATAAGTAGAGATCGTGAAAGATTGTAATCAGGGCAAATAAAAAAGGGGAGGTTAGAAAAGATACCCTTGATAAAGCCAAGATGCTCCTCCATCCAATATTATGGAGATATAGTTGACATAACATCCACAGTCTACAGGAGACACCCTAAGAGTCCCTTGCTGGCTTGACAAACCAAGAGTCATCCCGATGTCCATACCTTTAACCTTCGCAAATGACATCTCCATTAACTTCCCACTAAAACGAGGAAAAATAGACAATGTATATACCACTTACAAAGATACAAAGATAGTGTCAATTTCAGACCATTTATATGAAACGGGCCAATTTGGTTGTATTTTATCAGTAATGTGTAAAATACATATAATAAATTAAGTAGAAAAGAAACTGGACAAATAGGTTGAACAAGTTAACCGGTCTACGATCGCCTTTCATGTGTATCGGTTACTTGCACCATCATAAAAGATTAAAATTTCAATAGTATACTTTCTATAGTCATATCTAATGCATTGATCATCGCAAAATTAACAGAAAAAGAAAAGTATTAACACCCGACCTGGCCCATTTGACATATTGACCTGAACCCTTTGACCTGTTACCAACCACCTGTTTTTCCATCGCAAAAAAGACTGTCTAATCTTGTACTCATTAAAAACCCATATTAAAACACCCAATAGATCCCTTGCCATGTTTGACAATCAAGAATAAACCTAAATAATGTCATAGGATAACGATAGAAACGTTTTATAGATAATTATAAAATTAATTTTAAGTTATGGTTATATTAGCATAAGATGATTGCCATCTTCATAATGGCTACTGGAAAATAAAAAAGATCAAAGGTTCTTTTCCAATCTCGATAAGTTGGTTTTTGGTGGAGGTAGCAAAGTGGGCTGATTGAGTACCGGATGGTTCTTTTGAGACACCAAACCATAGGAATGATGTTAATGCGCATTGTTATTGATTACAGCCTACACTGTAATTATCCATTATGTTCATAAACACACAAATTAATTTCATTCCACTTTGACCACAAGACTAGGGTATTTAAGTACAACAAAACCACACCAACCAATAATATATCTCAAAACGGCCAAGTGTTTCAAAATGTATTCAACTTGTCACTTTTTAACTGATGTGTCATACTTCCAATCCTTATGTGTGTACCACGCTTTATATTTTTTGCTATTCTTTGCACTCACAAATATATATTTTTGTTGACATGACAGCTATATAAGTTGCCACGTCGTCAAAATTGACACCAAGTCACCAGTTTTCAAATCATAAGAGGTAGATACATCAAAGGGTAAAAATCCAAAGTTTGATGTTTACAAAAAAGGCAATTCAAGTTGGATCCATAGGATTTTAAAAATACAAGTCTTCTGTATCTTATATCATATTCCTTCCTATTGTTCCTTTAAATACATAACCTCAAACCGATAATCTCATGAGACTAAAAAAAATGAGCTTATTTGTTTTTTGGACTTTCAATAAGCCGACAAGCCCTGAAAATAAGCTAATCCAAACACCCTTTAGAAGCACTAGAGGACCCGGGGGTGCGTGGGGTTCACATAAACCACATTGTTTTTTCGCATAGTGTAAATATTCGTTAAAAAATCAGTTCTTATATGAAATGCATCAGCTCCAACTACTTTGTGTTACACATTATTATTATGTATATTAGTCTATTACATTGGTACTTGTAAAGAAAATTGTGAACGCTTTACATCTACTTTAGTCTTATGTCCACCACTACTTAGGAGACTCCCAACGGTGCTCTTCGGTTCAAGAAAGAAGGGGTGGGGGGTTTAAATGCTTTATAATGTATTATATATATAGCGTAATTGGATTCAAACTCCGGTTACGACTACGATATGGGTTCAAACTCCCATTTATTCACACTTTTATTAATGAAATGTTCTTTTATTAATCTAATTTTTTTAATTAAAGTAATGTTTTTATTTTATAAATGTGTTGTTTTAATTATAGTGTTTAGTAAGTAAATTGATGAAGGAAGTGAAGAGGGGATGTTGGCAGGGGTGTGTGGGCGCTGAGCTGAGGTCACTGTGATTCTGTGAAAGGTCTTGGGTGTTTGGACGTTTTCTGTTTATCGCTTGTTTTTTTTAGGCAGATAAGCAATAAAAAACACTACGTGAGAACTGGTTACTGCTTATTTTATAAGAAATAAGTGGTTTTTTTAATAAAAAATAAGTGTTTTTTTATAAGTAAGTACTTATTTTTTCCAAGAAAAAAACGCTTACAAATAAGCAAGCAATCCCAAACACCCTCTAAGAAGCAAATAAACTCACCTAAAGACCAACAAAAAAAAAAAAAAAAAGGAATTCTAAAAATAGATATACCTGAACAGAAGCCACCCCATTATCAGTAATCTCAAAAAACCAATTACTGTAAGAGTAACTCCAATCGAAACTCAAATCAGCAGTTGCATCAAAAGCAACAATAGTAACACCCAAATCACCACTTTTAACAACTGAATAACTAACATTAATATTATATATAACTATATTTGAAACCACCATATCAACTGTACCAACTAATGTTATTTTAACCTTTTTTTCAATTTGTGGCAATTTTAGTGGAATCAAAGCTGAAATAGCATTTTGTATTAAGAAATCTTTGGCAAATTCAAGACCCTTTTCAGAAATACTAAAAGATATATACCCATTACTATTATTATTATTTCCCTTATTATCTAATGATGATGATGATATAATATCAGTAGATAATGATAGTGATGATGAAATTGAAATTAGTAAGATGGGTATTGTTAAAAATAGAAACTTTTTTGGACCCATGAACAGATTTATGGATAAACAAAAACAAAAGTGAAAAAGTGGGATTGTAATTTGGGATTTTTAGATAGTAAATATAAATAAAATCTTGTTTAACATGTTTTTATTGTTTAATTGTGCAGAATTGTGATTGAGCTGGAGTAAATAAATGAAAGAGTCAGAGACTGTGGTATGGAGGATCGTTACGTTACCTACTTTTGTACGTATAATAATAATAATAATAATTATATAATAATAATAATAATAATAATATGGGAAAATGATAGGAATTGTAAAAAAAATAATAACGTATTTTGCCTCTTGAAATTTATTAAATGTACACATTGAGTCCCTGATATGAGTACGACTTATAGGTACTGTCCATAGTACCTATGCTTTCCCGGATATAATAATAATAGGTAAATGTTTATTTTAAAACCATAATTAAATTGAAAAATAAAGGACAAATCTGAGTCACATATTTTCCTCTTCTTCTTTTTCCCCTTATTTTCTTTTTATTTATATTTTTTTACATTGTTTTTTTTTAATTTTTATTTTATTATTATTTTTTTTTATAAAACTCAATCCAAAATTAAAACTCAATCCAAAAATTTTTATTTTTTTTCAAAGTTTGGAGCTCGTCAGTCCATGGCGGCTAAAGGCAAGTAGATCACCTCATCAATCCGTCAGTCCGTCAGGTAGATCATCTCATGACCTATCACCCCACTAGTTACCCGTTATTGGACGGACCCTGTTCAGTATCATCATCTAAGAAAAAAAAAAATTATTTTTATGGGTTTTATTAAAAAAATATGAAAAAAATTTTAAAAAATAAAAATGAAAAAAAGAAGGTAAAAAAAATAAAAGGGAAAGAAAACAAATGAAAAAACGTATGGATAAAATTTGTCCTTTGGTTTTTAACATTTTAAATTTTCATTTGATTAGAACCCTATAATAATAATAATAATAATAATAATAATAATAAAAATATATATAGAGATATGATCATATTGGATCAACGTGTGGATGTATTTTAATTTTTAAAATTTAATATTAATTTGAAGTATTTAATAAAATATATACTACGATATAAAGCTTTATGGGTGTATTAAAATTTAAATTTTTATGTATATGTATTTAATACTCTAATAATAATTAATGCAAGATCAATTAGTGAAAACAAAAATTCAAATTAACTAAATAAATTTATTATAAATTAAAAAGTCAACATATATAACAATAAAAAGAATTCAAATAAAAAATCAACTTTATATTATAATAACACTAACTCTTTCTCTTACACAACTATTACGGCCGCTGTCACCTCCAAGCTTATAACCGTGTGTCCTTACTACATAACTTAAAACACATTCGGTTCTCGTGCATTACGGCCGCCACCGCCAGTCGCAACCGCCACTGCCAGTCGCCGCCGCCACCGCCACTGCCGTCGATACCACCACCGCCAGTAGTCGCCACCACCACTGCCAGTAGTCGCCACCATCACCGCCAGTCGCCGCCGCCGCCACCACACCGCCACCGCCGCTGCTTTACGCGGGTTCACCTCTAGTATGTTTGTAACAATTTGCATCACATAATTACGGATATTTTTACCATTTAAATGTAGCAACATCTCATTTGCCTCATGCAAACATGTATTAGAAACATTCCATAGGAATTAAAATAAGAGTTAAATGCAATTTTGGTTCTTGTGGTTTGTACATTTATGTAATGGGGTCCGTTTTCTAAGTTTACTAGCAATAGGGGTCCTTGTGGTTTGTACTTTTTTTACAACCTTAGTCAAAGTTGACAAACTGATTTTAACTCTTAAGGGACCCCTATTGCAAAAACATGCAAACCATAGGGGGCCCCCATTGCTGGTGAACCTAAAAAAGTTGACTAAGGTTGCAAAAAAATACAACCACATGGACCCCCATTGCTAGTAAACCTAAAAGGGGACCCCATTATAAAAACATACAAACCACATGGACCAAAATTGCATGTAACTCTAAAAATAACAATGTTAAAATTTAATGAAATTTATTAATTACCTCCATTCCAATTCCTTTTTTCTTAGACGTGACTTAGGCACTAGCTGCATGAGAATGTAATGTTGGCGTGATTTTTAGTGAGTGATTGCTAGGGATGGCAACGGACACCCAACCTTTAGTCATATGATCCATTTTTAGTAAATATGGATGACCTTAATAAAAAATGAATATGGATATGGATGATGTCATCTATAGATTATCCGTTTAAACATTCGAAATGAACATTTACATACATATTCAAAGTAAAAAAAAAAAATAGAGTTATGAATCATTTAGAATAAAAACAAAATTTAAGTTTATATTCATCTATGAATCACCAAATTGTTTTCAATCAGTTGTCATTGTTCAACGACATATTATGTAGTGAACACGACAACATATACACCAAATTGTATTTCGCCGACAAAATTAATTTTATCAAGAATTGGTTTTGTTTGCTGGAACATCTTCATTTCTACAAAACAAAAAACGAATATAGGCTAAAATTAGAAACATAAAAAAGTGCAAGTAATGATGTAGAACAAACATTCACGGTCCCCAAAACTCGTTGAACAATATATGGTAGTTCATCGACAAATTAAACCTTGAAGTTCGAAGAAAAACTCTTGATGAGGTCTAACCTAACCTTTTTAAAGCTCAAAAAGTATTTATTATAGTCAACTAAATTTGAATAATAATTATAGGTTCTAGTTCAAATAAAACAGATATTAATGTAAAACAAATAAAACAATCCATTTCTTACTGAAAATCGTTATGTATCATGAAAATTTTCATGCATCGGTGTATATATTTGTGCTCTATGAATCTCCGTGCATCAATTTTATCATGATTCAACCATCAAAAGATTATCATATTTATTTTACCTTAATACGTACTTTTTTTTTAGAACGGCTACCTTAATACGTACTTGTTTACAATAACCAGCCCCATTATACTATATATGTACTCATATCTAATTAAGACGGTTCGAGTATATTGGGGAAATTTCTGTAATTGATGATTTGCCTGGAATCTCTGAAAGACGTGAAACCCTTACAGATCAAATCTATTTGGTGGTTCACCAAATTGAATTGATCGGATATAATTCAGAGAATTGATAGAACCCTAAATATGTTATATTTGAGAATTCGTGATGAACTAGAGAGAAATTGACCAATAAAAATCTTCGTATATATCAAGAATACGAATTGATGACTTCAGGCCCAGTAACTGCTTAGGCAATTTTCTTCTTTTATTTCTATCAATTTTGGCCCTCCGGATTTTGAAGATAATTTGAAAATAAATTTCAAAATGAAATTTTTGCCATAACAATTTAATGAAAATAAAAAAATTAGCTCGACCCCAGCCAGGGGCTCTGCCCCTTGGACCTTCCTCTCAGGGATGCTGCCCCCGGACCCCTGTCCCTTAGAGGCTTCGCCCCAAGATCATAAATAAACGTGCACTCCGCACCACCATACTTATTTGATATTTTATTATGACTATATTGGTTAATCTAGTTAATCTAATTACACTAAAATATCCACCATTATCGACTCACATGCTCCAATTAGTTGTCTTGGTCACGAAAACTTCACTTTTCTCTCTGACTGAATTCACAAGATCCATATAATACACAACCTTCCTAGTAAAAAAAGGCACAGAAACACACACTAGAGGTCATCACAATCTAATGATGCCAGATTCACAAACAAAACGATACAAATCAGAATACAAAAAATAAAAATAAAAAATCCGACAATAAAACTCTTATGCGTTTTAAAGCCTATCGTAGTATGAAGGGAAGCTTAGAGCGTCCTACATAGATAAATTCTCTAATAGAATAGCTATATTTTAACCTTTAATTGAACACGTGGAGCACACTCCTCAAATAAAAAAATTTCCATCAAATGAAGTCAAGTTAAAATAATACATTATGAAAAGCTAATGCTTTGTTATTTTGAAGTGGTGATCAAAATTATTATCGTACAATGAAAACAAAAAATGCCTTGTTGATGGAAAAATCTTATCTTATTTAAACAAACATGAATATAGTAGAGAAAGTAATAATAAAAATTGTACAAAAATAAAGATGACCTTTATTCCATAGGTCTCCCATTATCTTGAGCAAACATTCTTCTAACTCACCACCAAACAAAGCATGAAACAAATAATCAGGCAATGAAAATCCTTATTGGCAGAGTGGAGATGGAAAAGGTGTGTTTTTCTCTTCCAATAATTTTCTCCACCTAATACACATCCGATCCATTGTCATCCCTAGATTGCCTAACGAACCAACTAGAATACATAAACAATACTATTTTCCATGTATTGGACTCAGACGCTGGACAAATGAGGGTTGCTAATGAGAAAGAAGACGGAAATTTAGCCACAAAAAACAAAATGGAAATTAATCTTGCAAAGAAAGATAACCTAGAAGAACAGCACAGTGGAACAAAGTATTTGACTACTATTTTGATGAACCTATAGCAGTATAGCTATTAATTTGTCGTTTGTAACCACCACAGAGAAAACAAAATTTTACCCAAAATAACAACTGGGGCCAATATGAGAAAGAGATGACCAAAATTACCTTGCAAAAATTCGCATATATACCTAACATTAAATCATCTCCAATGATTATATGAAAAACAGAAAATTACACATGCAACAGGAAAAAGGCATAAGATCCATATACCAACTTCCCAATTGAAGTTTACTCTCCCAGAGTTTCTTGCACCACTAGATTGAACCGAACCCATGGGGTTTGAGGGGGTTTGGAGGTGCAACTACACCTTTTTGTGTACATACACATATAATAACTACACAATACAATCTAACACACATTAACACTACTACACGACACTCGTGAGGTGAACTCCATGAGGATGGAAACTAGACCGAGTGATAATAGCCGCCCAACACAATTGCAATGAACTGGGATGTGCAACCCAAAACGATTGCAACAAACTGGGATGCAGTGGTGCACCTACCGAATCATGAGCCCGTGGGCCGATCCGCCCATTGATCCTTCGGTGCACAACTGTCTTTGTTGTAAAGTATACAATCATCTTCCTAATAAATGCATGTGAATAGGACCCAAGGATATAAAATTTCAAGGAATCCAGTATCATAGAAAGTAATCCGGTGGTGGCTTCTTAGCTGGAGCCCCTCTAGATTCCTGCAAATCAACATAAAAGAAGCTTTTATCGAGATAGCGCGGATACCACGGTCTACCCAAATAAATATATATATGGTAGGGTTAACATGATAACCAAAACAAGGGTGAGAACCACTATTCCCCCCCCCCCCTTTTTTGGTATGGTTTTTAATTTTTTTTTATTATTTTATACATTTTATTTTTATTTTTTAAATAAAAACCCATACCAAAAAAATAAATAAATAAATTCAAAAGAAATAAAATTTCCTAATCCGAGGGTTGTTGGTTATATATTGAAAACGGATGGATCCGGTACGGGCGTAGTTCTTAGCCGAATGGGCGTACCCCTTTATGGGGGCTTTGCCCCTATTGGGCGGAGGGTATTTATAAAGGGGTTAGGGGCTGAACGGATTTGGGAATGGTTTGGATTTGATGAGCGGGGTGGCGATCTAGAGATGGCGGTGGTTGGATATGGTACGGGCGCCGCCCTCAGAGATGCGGAGTTTGTGAGTCTGGAAGTGAGAGAGAAAGACGATGAAAAGTTTGGAGAAGAAATAAAAGTGAGTATAAATTAATGGGTGTTTTAAAAAAAGATGATTTTTTAGTAATTCTCACCCTTGTTTTTGGTTCTCATTGGATCACTTCACTATATACATATATATAGGTGTTGGTTATTGTTAAACAAGTATTAAAGTAAAACAAATAGGATAAGATCTTGACCATTAGATCATGATAAAACTGATGCACAAAGATTCATTGAGCACAAGTATATACAATGATGCATGAAGATTTTATGATGCACCATGATTTTAATTAAGAGGAAAAAATTGTTTTATTTGTTTTACTTTAATACTTGTTTTATTTGAACCATAACCCATATATATATAGGTTATGGTTAAAATAAAACAAGTACTAAAGTAAAACAATCGTTTGTTTTTACTGAAAATCATTGTACATCATGAAAATCTTTGAGTATCAGTGTATATACTTGTGTTCTATGAATCTTCGTGCATCAGTTTTATCATGATCCAATGGTCAAGATTTTATCCTATTTGTTTTACTTTAATATATGTTTTACAATAACTAACCCCTAAATATATAGGCAAAAGTGAATATAAGACTGTCACATACCTAAGCTTGGGTATGAAACCCCTCACATACTATTATTTTAATATTTTTTTGTAAAATAAATAAATGATTTGAGCCCCATGTATTTTAATGACTAAAAAACAAAAATGTAAGGGGTTCCATACCTTAGCTTAGGTATGGAACATCCTTATATTCACCTCTCCAATATATATATATATATATATATAATACACCCTCGAGTACACATCATATTCTTCGCTTGAAGTTAAAAATGCTAACATATCATCCTTTTTTTAGCACATGTGATCTTTTAGCAGAATTAACTTTCAACAATTTTCGACTAGTTTGTTTATTTTTTTGGACGAGATTTGTTCATATTGGAGCCTTCTAGGCAAAATCTATGATTTAGAAGTATAAGCTTGGGAGCAAAATAAGTAATTTACTAAATTTTTATTTCATTTTATTATTTTTAGTTCTATTTGAAGAATTTACTACTGCACTTAAACAACCCCTGTATATCAACGAGTTTAGGCCTTTAAGCCGAATGGCATTTCATATATCATGGCCTCAAGATGCCCGTATCGCATTCCATAAAGCAGGACTGAAGGAGGAGATCTCAATGACAAACCTGTGGAGCTGCTTTAAATACTCGGAACTGTTTATTGAGATTCTCATCCAGCTCAAGAATAGCAGCTACGTTGCCACACCTACAACACAACGATTTAAAAACTAGTAGAGGTGGCAAAATGCACAGGCAGTGTAAATGGTCGAAATGTGTGGTTTTCAATACAGGTTGAAAATGGGCCAGTTTGACCATGATCACTTTTTGTCCAGTTGTATTATCATACTTTGCGTGTTAAATATAATTACAAAAAATATATAACAAACAATTTCTTAAAAAAGGCAACTTAGTAGGTTTAATGCATTAAAATACATATTGGCAACTTTTGACCCATTTTCTTTTTATATTTGTATTAACCGAGTTGACTTGTTAATGATAATAACATAACTAGCTGGCCAGTTCAAAAATAAATACGTCAAATGTCACCTTATTCATTAGGAATGGTAGGTTAAGGAAAGAAAGTGAACTAAATTTTAGTACAAAAATTCACCTGTAACAGTAATTTGGGGCTGACCAAACGGTGACAATCTGGTTATCAAACATCCACTTAAAACCTTCCATTACCAACTGGTGTGCACGACAAATGTAATCAATATTATTTGTATGATTAAAAGAAGCAACAATACTGCCACCAAACAAAAACCCAGCACCACGGGGACTCAAACCCCAGCCATCCACAATGTCTTCCGGATCAGACCACAAGAGGTCACACATGGCACCATCATGGGGTACTTCTTGCTTCCGATCAATTGTTCGAATCTGGAAAATCAGTTTTGGTATTAACTACTTTCAGTCAAGGATTAAAAACACACTAGTCACAGTGGCAAACCTGATCTAATGTGTTGATATTAGGAGAGAGACCTCCGTGAACAGAAAATATTTTATTCTCAATGAGAGCGGACAAACTGTTGAAATGTCACAAGTTCAAGCAGTGTAAGCAAGATACAGTTATTAACATAAAACTGCAAAAGCAACAACAACGACAGTTTGAGACACCTGATAACGGAAAACAGAAGATAAAAGTTTGTAAAAATGATAACTACGCCACTGTATAAGGTTAGAGCCTACCCTGTGCCATCTAGAGGTCAGCTTAATATGCATATCACATGTGGCAATTTCACCCAATTATTAAATATAGGTCAGATGTTTAAAGCTAGCAAATTTAGCTAAAATGGGCATCCAATTTAAAAATTGCCCGAAAGAGCTCAAGAGTTCATGACCTCCTAAAAACTTTAAGAGAAAAATAGACCATTGTTTTAACAAAGGTTCGGTAATTATATTTAATATATTAGATGCTTATGGAAATAAAAAAATAGAAAAGAAAGTGTTGACGGGTTCACCCGACCTGCCTTTTTTACCACCTATAGTTCATACAACTTGCACCAAACAGGAACCACCTTCACCAATGTTCCCAGTAAAAGAGGGTGCTTTAAACAGCTTATGCCAAATTTATGGAAGGGATACGGCATAAAGAAACGCAAATATTAGCATTGAAGCAATCAATCCCAACTCCTGAGTATCCTCTTCTATATGTTTGTGAAAAAAAATTCAAGCTTAATTATACTATTCACTGCTTGAGTTGAAGACTATAAGCATTATTTATCCTAAAAATAGTGTGGAGTAGTTCATTTTATAAAACCTCAGAAGGTGCAGGCCCAGAGGCCCTTTCTCCTTGGGTTACCCTTTGACTAGAGATGACAAATTCAACCCACTTACTTGTAAATGTTCTGATCCAGGTTATGTTATATTTCTAACAGGGCAAACTAGTGAGATAAAAAATAGCTTAAAAGAGGTTAAGTCAAGTGTATGTTTTTATGCATAAAGCCACCTAAATAGATTTCATTCAAAACTTAAGATTATCATTCAAAAAAAAAAAAAACTTTCCTAATCACATTTGACAAAACCATATATTTTTATAATATAAAACAAAATTTTTGGACAACAAGATTTAGGGTCAACCCAACCCATTTCGGCCTGCACCTAAGTACTCGTGTTCATCTTTTACCTAACCCGCCCGCATGGCCCATTTAGACACATCAACCCTTGATGGTCAACAATAACGGCAGTTACACATCAGGTGATGATAGAAAGAAACTGAGAGAAGCTAGCAAACCTTAGGTAATCGAATATATCTGTACAATATCTCCAAACATTGACAGAACCATATTTCCTCAGGCACTCATCATAGAATCCATATACCTGGCATATAGAACAAGGCCAGCGGTAAGCTATTCAAAGGTTCAGCACGTCAACCCATGAATCAATGACAATAGAATACCTGTGTTATCTGTCGGCTCTCATGATTTCCCCTAATCAATGTTATCCGATCAGGATACCTTACCTGCTTACAGCAGTGCTTCATAAGAGAACTGATAAAAGAAACCAAATACTAGACTGAAATAAATAATCTGAATCCATACATATCCGTAGTGTGTAAAACAAAGATACTTTATAGCACGAATTCTGCACCTAATCTAACAATAATTGACTATTCTGCATTAAGAAATTAACAGAATAACAACTTACCTTCAGAGCAAGTAAAAGCAAAAAGGTCTCTACAGAGTAGAACCCTCTGTCCACAAAATCTCCAAGAAACAAGTAATTAGTCTTCGGGCAATCACCGCCCACTTTAAATAGCTCTTTCATGTCATAAAACTGTCCGTGAATGTCACCACATATCTATACATCAGAAAATGAAGGTCAGAAATAACAAAATTAACGTTCAAAAAAAAAAAAAAAAAAAGAAATAACAAAATTAAACTGCAACAAAGTATCTTGAGAAAAAGGACATAATTTAAACAAGCTACAGGATCACATGAATAGCAGCAAGCAACTTATGCCAGCGAAGACATTTTGTATGAGACTTGATCATGTTAACAGGTCACACCCTTATGTTGCATCGAGAAAGATCATATCGCTATTGTGTAGAGGTAGTAAAATGGGTGGATCAGGCAACGCCTCAAACAGGCAACTTATTTGGTATGGATGAAAATGGGTGGGTTGGGTTAGCCCAAAGCACTTTTTGGCCAACATTTATAAATTTTTTTTTATAAATAATTAGTTTGACAAATATGATTACAGAACTATAATTTTTTCTTTTTTTTTGGCCTCTTATGAGCTTGGGTGATCCTACCCGCTTTGTGAGCAGACTAATCCCAAGGCGACTCGCTTTGCGAACCCAGAGTCATAGCGGGTGAACCTCTGTGGCCACTAGGGGGTTTATGCCACGCAGTGGCGGATCTTGAGGAAAGTCATTGAGGGGGCCGAAAGTCGTTGAGTCCCAGAAATAATAGTAAGAAAAATAATTTTTCGAACGACATACGCATATAATAGCACTACAGAGCGAAAACACAGAGGGGTTGTGGGGGGGGGGGGGGGGGGGGGGGGGGGGGGGGGGGGGGGGG
>JAOEHQ010012040.1:0-27210 GCA_025447715.1 Asclepias incarnata
ATGTACGGTTTTTGAGATAAAAGATTTTGAATGAATTAGATGAAACTAATGATTTATGGAGGAGAGAGAAAAAAAGAAAGAAATGTGGCTGATATTTGTCCTTTGGTTTTCACCTTAATTATTGTTTGTAAATGAACATTTACCTATATGATATATACTTAATAGATTACTTAACGTTTAAAGTTACTAAGCCCTTAAAAGGTGCTTTGGTATCCTGACAAACTAGTGGTTAAAGAATGTATCCTCATAGCAATCTTTCTCAAATGAGTTGAGCACTTGAGCCACCATAAATGGCTTAGCAGTTTGCTGCAGTTTTAAAACAAACATTAATATTAAATTGATAACTTTGAAAATTCTAATATCAATAAATGGCATTTAAAATACGTTAGCCGGATCAAATTTCTGGCCGTTCACCTCTCATCTTTTGATTGCAATTACCCGATCAAATTTTCCTAGTTTACATTTGTAATCAGCAACTCAAAAGGCAGGACTTGGTTTTGTATGTCATACTCTCCCAGAAATAAAGTACCCACAACATCGACAACCGCATCGTTGACATTGATATCAGATTGGATCTCGAAATTGTTATAAAGATAAAAGTGGTTTAGAAGGTAGGCTGAGAAATGTAGGCTCGCAGCAAGCCTATCTTTCATCTTTGTTGAGCTGATGTCCATAATAGGCTCACTTGCTTTTTTTTTTATTTCTCAAAGCATCGATTATTTTTTTGTTTCGCCGTGTACTACTTTATTCTTTGGACTAAAGCTGAAAACATTTTTAAACACTTATCCCACATATATATGTTTAGCTGGAAGGTGGATGCAATGGATTAGATATTGGACAAATTCTCATGGGCATGACATTCTACTCTAGTTGCTAACATTTATGAGATGTATGTGGTTGTATGTATAACCATTCTTGTTTGCTTTTTATTTATTTATTTTTTCACAAATGGCTTGATTGAGATGCGGTTAGATGAAGTTTCCTGGAATGGTTTGGTTTCCAGCTAGGAAATGTAATATACATCTGTTTGCCTTAAAGAAATCCACTAGTTATCATATGTGTGAGTGTATAGTTCTAATGAAGGTCAATACTTCATAGGGGATAATACTTTCCATTAGTAGGCCAAGAGGAGGTTAATGACATGCTATGGATAGGAATCTCTGTAAGAGTCAGCAGGTTTCCCCTTTTGTAGATCGGAAGAAAGTATGGTATTAGTTATGCAATATTTTATGAGTTGAGGTATATTACTTGTTAGCGATGAACTTTTGGTGTTTAAGTATTTACTATTAAGTTAGAAGCATGAAGGGTTCATGTGAATTGTTTCCATTACTTTTGGTTGAGAAACAAAAAAGTGCAATCTCTAAGCTTTATATAGACAACCTTCTTTACCAGAATTAAAGTTCATTATATATGCTAGTGGTTTCGTTGCTTCTCTTTCATGGTTTTCATGTGTATGCTTGTTTACTTTGCTTATCAAGCATAGACTGAATGGTGACAAGCAACGATATATGGAAATTGTTGTAATCATTGACTAGTATTTTGAGATAAGACATGCCTCAATTATGAATAAAAATATCTAGAAAGAATTATGATATATATTATCAAGGGATTCTTATTTAAAAGAATTTGTTGAAGAGAGGAAAAAGACAATCAGGGTTTGTAATCTGAACGTTTGCAGTGGTCATATTTTCCCATTGTTAATGGTTCAATTTTTGGAGCAAAATTTAGTTTTTAGAAATTAAGTTATCGATTTCTAAATAATCGTTGATTCGTTGTTCATGGGATTGGGATGGAGAAAATTCTACTCTTAGAAACACTGTAGGTAGTCGGTACTTGGTAACAAGTTCAGGATTTGCTCTCTAACCATTGATATTCATTTGTAGACGAGTGCTTTCTTTGTATAAAAGAGTCCCAACTATAATTGTTAACTTTTTGGTAGTTAGTAATAGGAAATAGTTGTTTCAACCAACTTTGATAGAAAGCTAATTCTGGGAATATGCTTAGGTACTTGATCACTATTGTCACTATTTGAAATTTTTTTATGCAACATTCCTTATAAAAACACCCAACTATTATTTAATAAACAAAATAAGTTACCATTTCTGGTTCAATATGGAACTGTGGAAAATTCACATTATTGTTTGGTTTTCTATTTTAGAAGATCATATTTATTGCATTTGTTTTCTATGCGTTGAAGACAACGTCTGGGTGTTACAAAACTATACAAAAACCGATTAGAAGATCATGAAGCCTCAATAAATGATGTATATATGCTACACCTGCATTAGGGCTGGCTCCTTAAAATAAACTGAATTAATATATCAAACACCGACTTCCTGCTCTTTTGTGGTTTAACTTATTGCTAAGATGAATAAGAGCCAAGAGGTGAGCTATTGGCTTAATAGTTATACTTCTTTCTTATGTGGACAACAGTTAATTGTCGGGTCTTCTGTGCTTTGCATCTAAGACAACACAAATGTAACATGTTAAATAAAGTCTCTAGAACTATGTAATGAATTATAAGTAATGATAATTAAAGGGCCCTCACTGAATTCTAGCTTCTGGCTATATTATGTATCTTCTCCATGTTTGCTTTAAGTAATAATAAGTGTTAGGACATTAAATGGGCTTTTGATTAAATGAAATTCATTCGTTAAAAAATTGCATAAGGGACAACTGTATCATTTTTTCTTTGTAGAAATAGTTTTAGTGCTCAAAAGCAAAATCGATATATGGTGGTCCCCTGATTAAATAGTCACCTTTGCATATCATAATTTGATCTCCTGTCAACTCTGTTAGTTGAAGGTGATGAAACCAGTCTTTTTATATTTTAGGCTGTCTTATTTATGTGTTTTGGCTAACCGTTTTTGCCAAACAAATCCTTTCTTGATTAGTTTTTAGTTCCTTTTGAGCTAAGAAATGGTCAGGATTTGGTTTGATGGAAACAAACTTCTTGCCATCTTAAGTCAACTGATACTTGTTTAATTGTTTTCTTTCTTCTTCTTTTCTATGATGTGTGTGTATGTGCGTGCTTACTTGGGCTCTCAAATTAGAGGGTGGCATGCATTGCATTTTTCTTGTGTGAATGGTCTCCAAGATGCATGTTTTGTGCCGAGTAGGAAACATTGTGTCAATTGCAAGTTCTTTGATTCAGAGTTTTGATCCCTTTGTCTTTAAGAAGTCTGCCTTCTTTGATACCCGTGTTATGATTTATATGAAATAAATTTTTTGTCGTCATGTCAACAGCACAAATAACTTTTCAGATGTCCATTATTTTATATTATGTAGACGGGTCATAAGATAAACATAAGTTTTGAAGAATGGTATCTTCTAGTATTCTTATAGTTAATGACCACTTTGATGCCTTTCTAAATGAATCCTATTGTTAACCTGAAGCAAAGAGAACCTTGCTCGAACTCTAATTTTGGTTGAACAATCTGTGTTCATATTTCTCTGCTCACACTACTGTGAGCATATTTTTTTTTTGTTAGTGATGTGGGCATGATGTTCAAACAGATAAATAGATATATACATTCTTTTTATAGACTTTAGCAAACCAAGTACGAATCATACGTTCAATGTTAGTCGTTTCATCTCAATGCTCAATCTGAAGTGACAATGTCTACGGAATAAAACGTAAAACTTGACTCATGCAGTTCTTTGACCTTCAATTTATTTTCTTCATTAATCTTTTATGGGCAGCTGGTTTTTTATCACCTCCAAGTACCGTATTTGATTCCGTCAATCATGCCAATAGATGACATTCTGAATTGTCTATAATCTTGAAACCACTGGCTATTACTAAATACTTTTAAACTATATGTGCTTATCTTTGATAAGGAATCATTTAGCCAAGTCTTCTCTTTAATGTAGCTGTAATCTGCAGAATTTGTTATAAAAAACTAGTTGTTCATTTATGGTACCATAGATACGATTGCTTAATATTACACACTGAATTAGAAGTTACCCCAAATTTGTAGAGTGTAGTGGTGGTTCTATTGCTTCGTGTTGGTCTGGCTGGGAAAGCTGTAGATGGATGGTGGTATGTGGATCCTCTCTTATGCTTAAAGCATTTGTTAAAAATACATTCCTGTTTGTTGCATCCGTGTCTCTTATTCCATAAACCTGGGATGTAAAAAAGACTTTAGGTGACAAATACTATCTCATATTCGGATAGTAAATTGGTAAACTGGGAGTTGTGTTCAAAAGTACTTGAATGAATTTTGTTATTATTTTGCAGAGACTGTTGACATATACCTTGTTATAAAGCTCTGTATTTTCTTCACGAATTTGGTTTACCTTCTTGCATAGTTCGACATTTTCATGGTGGATCAGATTTCCCTGAACAAGAGAAAAGAGAAGTTTAGATGCTTGAAGATACCTCCGTCAGGGCTTACTTATGATCAATGGTGTTAGGTTTTGGGTTGACCTTTCGGTTAAGTTCTTCGATTTCATCAAAAAGAAGTTGTTCCTAGCGAGTAAACAATTGTCACGAGGCAAGTTTATTTGGTTACAAAAGCATATAAGAATAGCATCATATTAGAGGATAGTAGTTTTATACCTTTTTCATGCGGATACCTCTAAGACTCATTTCAAGTTGGGTCTCCATGCCTTGTAGATCTTTGACACTTAACCCAGTTAGCTCTTCACCCATCATCCGCCTATAATTGTTCAACACAACAACATAATCATGTTCAGATGACATTTCACACTTCTTTTAGTGTATCTTTATTCAGAATATCCTTCTAGAAGTTCTTCAAAGGACACTGGTCTCAGATTTCATCACATATATAAGATTACTTCTAGTATTTAATTTATGATTTCTGCTAGGATTAGGACTAGTCCTGTTTCTGATAATGTGTTCTTCACCGGGCGTTAGCCTCTCGGCATGAAGCAATCTATAGATATTCAGTTTGATATTTCAAGGAATATTGCTGTTTTACGTTTTTCTTAATGTAACCTTGATGATAAGTTCTATGGCCGTCGTATTTTCTGGTTACTACTTACAATTCACTTTCTTATTTTTACATCAGGAAAGTCTTCCGTTGGCTAAATTTGCGAATTCGATGTGGAAAACATCTATTATTGCTAGTAAATGGTTACGGCGATAGATTCCATTTGACTACAAATTCTGAACCCGTTGGATGCTATCTCAAGCTGAACTGTTGAAGATCGGTATATACTTGTGCCACTTCAAATTCACATATAAATATTCACCTGAAGGTTCTTCAGGTGAACAATATAATATATACTATAATATAATAGAGTATATATCACCAGTTAGGCTGAAATGTATTGGAAACATACACGTTTGTTTCTTCTTAGATAGAAAGTTTACCTATGACTCTCTTGCAAGCTCTGCAGCTGTTGCTTCAACATTGCTGCCTCCCTTTGCCAGAACTGTAAATTTTAATAGAGATTTTCAGAGGCGTCTATGTAAATACCGTAGTTAATTTAAAGCAATAAACAAAATAATAATTACGAATCATTTACTAAGGAACTTCCGAGTGAAATTAGATCAATCAATTAGGAGAACTTTAGTGTTAGGAAAAAGTAATGTAGCGTGAAGACTTTTATTTATGTTTCAACTTCGTAGAGCTACAATAGCTAGTTCTTTAACCGGTGACAACTTGATTCTGTTTGCTTGTGTTAAATGTTTCTCAATGTTTTATTGGTTGCATATAGACTTGTACTCCAAAGCTTCGGTGAATTTTGTTTCGTAATATTAAATACATTCATTGCCATGGCATGGTCACCTACTAGACAATTCATTCATTGGTTGGGTAACCTGTATACTTAGAAAGGGCTTAAACCATTGGCCTTGGCATCAAGGATCACAACAATATAAGGATATGACACCAAAGTAACATCACTACCAATGATTCAACTTCTTAGAGAACTTATTGGTATATGTATAATGGTTATTCTCTTTTTATAATTTGCAAATAATTAGTAACATACATAACCAATAAGATGATTTATATGGGATAATTAAGTGAAGATAGACACCGCTTGTTACTCTTGACTATATTTTGTCAGGAGGTCCCACATTGGGGCTGCACCCTCAACCAACTCATCTATATGCCCGGAGGCTCCTATTCACTATATTTAATGATATGTAAACTTGAAGCTTGAGCCTAGTCTTTTATGGTGTAAACTTGAAGTATTATGGTTTATGCTTATTAGAGTGCATATTTTCAATTACTTTCTTGTAATGTTAACTTGTTTTTCCTCAGAACCTCATTCCATCATATTTGTATATCAAGCAAGTGGCAACATTTTGAAACCTTAATTTGTTTCATTACACATTGTAGAGTACAATTAGCCTTGTGCTCGATTCTTAATTACGCAATTATATGCTAATGTGTAAGAATTGAGGGGACATTATGCTTGAAAGTCATGTGAGTAATCACTTGTCCCGTGGGCATGAGGGGGTTTGTTGAATGTTCAAACTAGGTATTCCACATGTTAAAGTTACTACCTAACTCTGTGTGTATTTATGATCACCGACCACTCCCACTAATAGCTAAATTGGTTATAGGTTAAAACTCTATAAATTTAGTTTTGTATGTAGTTTGTACTTTTTAGGACTATCATGGTATAAATTTAGTTTTGTATGTAGTTTGTACTTTTAGAGCATTGTTAAGGGTTGGGTTAAGAGGGGTGGTGGGGAGGTGAAGGGTTAAGCCCCCTAGGTGAAGAGGCTAGGTGATGGGACAAAGGTGATGGTGATCACCAACTCCTTTTTTCTATTTTTTTTTTTAATTTTTTGTTTTATTTGGATTGGGTATATTATGGGGTATTTGCGGCTCTTGGTGTTGGTATAGGAGATAGGGATGTAGGGTGATCTGTCCCATCCGTATATATATTGAAAAAGATGGTGATGTAATATACTTTCTACCCGTAGCTAAATGACTCTTATGGTATGTTTGGCAAGGGTATTTTAGAGGGCTTTCAAAAGCTTTTTGGGGCTAAGCTGTGTTTAATTTAGATCTGTGGCAAAAAGGTTTATAACCGGCAACCCAAACTGGCCCACAATTGGTGGCCTATCCCCTCGGTTGGTAGCTCACTCTTTCAACGGGTGTGTTGTAAATAAGTTATATATTATATATATATATTAGAGGATTATTATTATTTTACAGTTTCAACCATATCTAAGGAGGCTTAGTTGTAATGCGTCTTGAAGGCCAAAAGAGACCCGGGTTTGAATCTCGCTAGGTAAACATCTTGGGATGTCGACCGTGGGAATACTGGTTAGGCTGCGTACATTAGAGTGAAAGGCTCGACTTTCTCCTAATACCTCAACAGGGACCCCATCTATGTCTTACTAATTTTATTGTAGTTTTCATTTTAGTATTATTATCTTGCTACCTAAGCTTTAGAAGTATGGCAAGTCTAGGGAATTTAGTATTGATGGACCATTCGGGTCGTAATTTCATTATGCTTGATTTGATTAGTTATTTTGATATATAACTGGCAGTGTTGGTTTACATCTTGAAAGTAAACCGTGGAGAGCCGACTGACCTTTTGTAAAACGATTAAAGTTATCTTCATTTTATTTATTGGTTCTTGATTATTTTATTTGTTTTGAAAGGCAAATTAACTACAATTCCACACCAAATCCACACATATTTACAAATTATCCAAGAGAGTAGAACCTACAACCTTCATTATACGTGTTGGTTTTTGATTTTTTTTTTGTGGTTTCCGGTGGTTGTCAGAGATGATGTGCAAGAGGGGAAGGAAAAGTGATGTGCCAAACTATTATCGGGTGAATCTCTTGCATAAAAAGCTTGTATTATATGCATGAAGTTTTGTACGACTTGAAACTTTTGTGACCTAAGACATTCTTCTTAATGCTTCATGTAATATAGAAGTTTAGATTTTAGGTCGCAATCTACCATGCATGGTCTTCACGGGATTGGGTATCGTTGTTGAATCGATCATGCTTGAGTATAGCTTATATTCTTGTAGTTTTTGTGGTATTGTCCAGGACCTGTCATAATTAGGGTTTTAAAAAGAGTTAAGCGGAGCTAGGCGTTTAGCTTGTATTTTCCATGTTACATGCCTTTCATGTTCCGGTTGTAAGCCAAAACACACTGTTGATTTTATATGCTTCTTTTGGAATCATGTCTATAGTTTTGAGTAGCAAACCAAAATTGTAACCTCTAGGTTTGTATTTTATGAACTCCTATCACGTAGTTGAGATGTTAGCTTTGTAACAAGTGTTTCTGAAGTCAAAGCTTTACCTGATTGCTACTTTTCACCTATGTAGTTAAGGACCGAAATTTGTGTGTTTCGGTCTGTTTCGGTCAAGGACCGAAATTTGAAATTTTTGAAATTTCAGTGGTATTTCGGTGGGATTTCGGTAATTTAATATTATGCAATATCTATATTTAGTGTTAATTATGTTGTGTTTAAGTTTGGACAAACAAATAATTAAAAAAAATAAAAATAAAAATAAAAAACCTGGAAAACCGAAATACCACCGAAATTTTGACCGATTTCGGTGATATTTCGGTAAATTTCACCGAAAATCTCGGGACCGAAATTTGGACCGAAATTCCAGAAGAGGACCGAAAACCGAAATTTCAGTGGTATACCACCGAAATTTCACCGAAATTGACTACTTAGCTTCTCACTTAAGTTACTATTTATTTTTCTGTTTTCTTTTTGGCTTCCTACTTTTCATACTAATAAAGTCATCTTGATGGTTACTAGTGAAACTGTCCCAACTCTTCCTTCTTTTTAAGTTTGTATGCTGTATATATGCGATGTTGCAATAAGATGCCATTCTGGTTTAGTAGTTTGTTAAAAAGGCTTTGTCATGGGAACAAGGTATATAAACTTCTATCAATTAGCATTTCACGTGTGAGACTTAGTTTCGACTCTTGTTAATATCAATCAGGACTCGGGTCAAAGGGAATCTCGGCTATTATTGGTTATGTGGAATTTTATTTGTTATATGGTCTTGTGTTCCTTCATTTTGGGAGAAGATAGTATCAAATAGGAAAGGTGACCTAAGTTCTAATTGGTTGAACATGGAAGAAATAATGGGCTGATGAAATAAAATAATGACGTAATGGTCCATGAAAATCGTTGTGTGGAACCGATGTGATGGGTTTTAACTTGCATGGAAGTTTTGGAAATTTTTTGAGAACTTGCATAAAGAGAAATTGAATTTTTTTTGCCGAAGTTTCGTATTGTATTTGAAGTAGCTTCAAATTGGAGTAAGATAGTTAAATAACGGAAGCTCCAGGTAAATGAGCTATGATCATGATACTATGAGGAAATGCAGCGTGAGAGTTGTCGTAAGATCCGGAGAATTTCAATTTGGAGCAAGATTGTTGAATTGAAGAGATCTTGGATGAATGGACATGATCGTGACAATATATGTGAGTTTTAAGGGAAATGTTTGGGGAGGTTTGGATAAGACATGGATTGAAGGCGGAGTGATGGTATTTTGATTGGGCTCTCTTGCTGGGATATTTCTTTTGGCCGATTCTCAAATAGTGTGAATTAGGTATACTTCTAGACCTTTCACCTAACATTGGTGTAGCATTTTATGTATGACATATGCCTCTTAATGCCTTTGGATAAGTTTGTGTCTGCACCTCTTCTCTT
Organism: Asclepias incarnata; assembly: GCA_025447715.1. Taxonomy (NCBI): domain Eukaryota; kingdom Viridiplantae; phylum Streptophyta; class Magnoliopsida; order Gentianales; family Apocynaceae; genus Asclepias; species Asclepias incarnata. The sequence continues at coordinate 9,625 of JAOEHQ010012040.1, forward strand.
TCCATATTTGTTTCAACTTGCACTTCTTATCCTTAAGTTATCTCTCCTTAAGGGGTCATGAGATCACACTCACTTCTGAATTCTGATAATTGTATGGTCCTTCTTAAACCAACTTGCAAATTTCAATCAGGACTTGGGTCAAAGGGAAGTTCTGGAAATATTTAGAGAAGTTGCTTAAAGCGGATTTTATTTATTTATTTTTTTTTGCAGAAGTTTCGTATCGTATTGGAAGTAGCTTCAAATTGGAGTAAGATAGTTAAATAGTGGAAGTTCCAGGTAAATGAGCTATGATCGTGATGCTATGAGGAAATGCAGCGTGAGAGTTGTCGTAAGATCTGGAGAATCTCAATTGGAGCAAGATTGTTGAATAGAAGAAATGTTGGATGAATGGACATATGATCGTGACGATATATGTGAATTTTAAGGGAAATGTTTGGGGAGGTTTGGATAGGACATGGATTTGAAGGCAGAGTGATGGTATTTTTATTGCTTTGAAGGTGTGGTAGGGCATGGTAAATTGGTAATATATGGATGAGATACCTTAATCTATTCACTTGCACTAATTTCTCTTTTTGGCTTGTTTCTTAGCTCTATCTTTTTTAGCTATCCTCATTATCTTATAAGGCCATATCCTACAATCTACATTGTTGTGCAGCTGAAGATTTAGGTGATGGTGGCTCCATACATTATTTTTAATGGGGTTAGTAAGACATTGCATCCTAGTTGTTCTTTCCCTTCATAGTTTCTCTAACCTTACCAATCATTCTGACATCTGAATGATATTTACATTTGGTCTTATGGAAGTCAACTTTTGGTTCTTTAAAATGTAGACTAGACTGCTTATATGAAACGACTAATTGATGTCACTTTCACTAGTTGTTGAGCTCTATCTGTGTTCTAAAAGCATAATTATCTAAGAATTCTATGAACCTCAAAGGTCTCATGTTTGTAACATATGAGACATAGGATAACTTCGGAATTCATGTGGTATGTACCTAAATCCTCATATGAGAGATGCAACTTATGCTATTGTAGGTTTGCTCTGGTGGTAATTGAGTCAGATATTTTGGTTTAATTCTTCTGCTATAGTAATCATCAATAATTTGAAACCCAGGGCTGAAGTCTAGAGGGGTTATATCTATGTGGTGCCATACTTCCAGTTTTTCCCAAGAATGTCATTACTCTTTCTGTAATTTCAATCAAATAGTCATGGACCTCACCCTCAGCATCACATGCACAATTATTGGAAATAGCCTTTTGACGGTGACTAACATCCCCCTTAGTTGCTATTAACTATTAATCAGGCTGTCATACTTGTATAGTTTGCTTAAATAGGAATTCAAAGGAGATAGAGAAATTCAGATGATATGAACGTACAATGAAGTTTGATTTTTCCAACATATCATGGCTTCTTTTGATTAGTTGTGCATTGCCTTGATGAGAGTGACATCCGATGACAATGTTAGAAGTCTTCTGGAAGTTAGGGCCAGATAGACAATTATTCGCCTGTGGTCAGATAACTTCTACTTGAATTCTTGTAGGAATTTTTTTTTTATCACCCTACCCTCTCTTCAATTCTAAAACTTTCTAAAAGCGATCTTAGATAAATCTGAGCTGTGATGGATGATATGACGAATAAGATGATAGGATGGTATTATCACAAGGTTGTTAATCTCGGATAGGGTTGTTACTTCGAGTTTGTTTCTTTCTCTCTTTCTTAGAGGAAAAGGAACATACAAGTAATATGATCTTACCAGAAGTTGCAGATTCCATGGCTCTGTTTCTTTTTCCTTAGCAGTGTTGTTGATCTTTTGGGGTTCCTGGATGAACAAAGCAGTTTAATACACTTGAAAGAAGATTGAGGCACCAAAGTAGCCTCTTTCAGAAGCATCTTTTTATGAAATTGGGACTGCTTTCCCAAATTTCATATTGCTTTTGATGCCATGTAATCTGTTTAACTTGAGGAATGATCTGTTAAGAAAACGAACTATTTTTCAATTGAATAATTTTGGAGTTGTGCCTTGGATGCTTTTGTTTTTGACTTTTCCCCTTGCTCCTCGGAAATCAGTGTCTTCCTTTGACTTTCCTAATTCCAGAACAATTTTACAAGTCTTTTAATAACCATAAATATAATACAGAAGATAAAGAGAGAGACAAGTTATAGGGTACTTTTTGTGCAGTCTCTATACCAGTCATCCATACAAGGACTCTGCTTCTGAAGCCATCTACGAACTTGTGCATAATATTTAGGTAATATTAGAAGCCTCATAAGGCATACTCATCTGATACTCATAGTATTGATCACCTTTTCTTAACAGTCAAGATTTATGAGGGAAGTATGAGAATGATTGGACAGGAAGGAGACATTTTGGCTCGAGGATAGCAGAAGGTAAGAATACTAGTTCAAGCTGATGATTCTTTTGAAACCTAGAGTTCTAAACCATTTCCTATCATTTAAGTAAATTTTTGTAGTAAGTTTTTGCATCAGTTTTCAGGAGTAGATCGTAGGTGATGGTTGGGGTCTCAATTGTATGACTTTCCACCAAACTCCAGAAGAGTCCTGTTGCGTGAGAAGGCTATGATGTATATCATTTCACAGAGGTATATCCCTTGTAATATTTATGGTATTGAATCTAAAGGGATACCTTACTGCTGTGTCAATATTCCACCATTAGTTTAATTGTCATTAGCTAGAAATATGATAATAGAAGCTTACTACTACCATCCATTTCTGTTAATGGAATAGAGGGTAAGCATTGGTTGGCCGAAATCCGCGGTACAGATATGCGCCTTGCAGCTTGTCTTTCAAAATACAATTTCATCATTCCTTCTTTGCACCATAAGTTAGATATGATAGACTTCCAAATTTGCTTGTTTTTGCATAACCAGCGCAATATTTTTCTTTATATGTTCCCAAAACCCGGGTTGGTTAGTTGGAAATATATTTCAGTACTAGAAAAGCGTCACAAGATCTCGAAAGCATTATATTATATAACATTATGTTCGATCAAAACTGGTTTTATTAGGATAGAATAGGAATAGATTGAATTGTACTCCCTGGAAATCAGAAAGCTATTTAAGTAAACCAAAGCATATGGATCAGTAAGCCCTAGCAACCTCGGTTTTCATATACAAATAGCGAATTGCAAGCTCGTTGAAAGATATCGACGGTGGAATACAAATGATGTACCCAATGGTTTTTAGTTGTAGCAGGTAGATTTGGACATGTTTTAAGCTTTAAATTCTGGGGTGTCACAAATGGAGTTAGATCTGCAACTTATTAAATGGCGTCGTAGGTTCAACTCATACTCTTGGTGATTTGTTTTCAACTTCTTTTGAATTTTGCCGAGGATGCTAGAATTTTACTTCTGCGTTGATACAGATACATAAAATATATGGACATAAGATAGTGTGAGGTCACAAAATCTTCGCACTTTTTCAATAAGAGGAGGTCAAATATACTTCTAATCCTGAAAAATCATTTGAACCTAAACTCTACCATGGTTGGGCTTCAATTTGGTAGTGCAGATACACCTAATTGTGTTTCCTCTCAGATCTCTTTTTGTTTCTGATGTACACAGTATGGTTTTGTTCATATAAGGCCACTATGATACTGTTGCATATATGGTTAATTCAGACGGTTTTAGTTGTTCTGGTTGACTTACATAGAAGGTACCGTGTTCCTTTTTTATGCCTACATGTGAGCTGGCTAAATTCAGCATTACTGGAAAATGAAGATTCTGAAAGATATTCAGAATAATATATATTCACCATTCTCTAGCACAAAAGGGTTGCTTTGACTTCCACAGAAATGTCTTGATGTTTTTTCTTATGCTAAAGCCAACCACCATACTGAATGGTCCTTGAAATCTGAAAGGTTCAGGCTTACACCTGCACGTTCGTGTGCTTCAAGTATAAAGTAGTAAATTTTCAGCCAGAAATTTAATGCTAAAAGTATTGGTTATATCTGGTCTAACTATCATAACTTACAGATACTATGCATAGAATTACTCTTTGTTTAGTTCCATTTGCCTCCATAACTAGTTTTATATCTTAATTGAACCCAATGGCGAGATTCCTAGTCCCTATTAGAATAGAACACCACAACTTCCGTATAATGACACCGGATGACATTATTGTAGCTCCCACCTGCTGGGGATTGTTTACCACCTTCGCTCTTGTTTTCACTTAAATTGTGTCAGTGTGAAGTGTGAACCTATTTGAATCTTGTTGGATTTTGTGGCTCTCTCTGACCATGTCCACCACTTCACATTTATGAGGGCCAATCCGGGTTACTATCTACTTTGGCAATTTCATTTTGTCCCTTGCATATTATTTTCTTTATTGTTGTTGATCCATAACAGTAATTTCTAGTCAAAGTTCTTTTCTTAATAGCTAAACACAACACACCCATCGACAAAACTGTTTATAGGCTGGAAACTTCAAAAAGATTTGTGAAGCTAATGTCAACAGTGGGAATTTTTTTTTCCTTTCTTAACCACCCTTTCTTTTATTAAAGATCTGTTAAAGTTGGCAAGTTAAAGTAGTTAACAGAGGATAACAATGTCTAGAAAGTGTTGTCACCGAGTCTTCTTTTGAGTTAGGGGAGTGCATTTCTTTTTTACGTTGCAGTCTTTCAAGAGATTTCCAGCAAGGGACGCATGTGAATATGGTATATGATCAGGAAGCATAGTAAGAACAAATGCATGTAGAAAAAGAAGGGATCTATACATTTAGATGTTTTATAGAATTTTTAAGGAATGTTTCTGCATATGTTATAGGTGATAGAATTTGTCTGTTTGACGCTAGAAGCTTGTGTGTGTCGTTTTCATAACTAATATAAGCTTCAATTACTCAACTATGATAGGAGTTGATCTTACCCTGACCTCTGAAATTGGGCTTGTCAACTGTTGTTCCTCTTTTGCTTTGTGGTATCGATCAATCACCGACTTCATGCTGTTAAGAGTGGCACAAATTTTCTTTAGTTTTAGGTATGGTTTTATTAGAACAGGGATAAATACTTGTGCGAAAAACGTATTGTAATGGAGCAAGACTTGGATTATATCCTGAAAACATTGAAAATCACTATATTTGAATACTGTGAGGCTTATGCCATGTTCTTCATTCTAATCTAGATTGCATGTAGTTCTGGTAAGCTATAAACTGGTGGTACTTTATCTACCATGTTTTCCAAATATTTCAACTCGGAAGAGTCCCTTTTATTCATATGTTTGGTTAACCCTATGAGGTTAGAAAAATTTAAAGTTTTGCCTCTTAAAAAGATCTTCGTAGCAGGGTTGAGGATGCATCAGGCATCTGCTGACCTGGACTACCTGAAACTTTTAAAAACAAATTGGTTTTTACTCTTAATCCCGTTTTTGATATTTTATAAACTTCATTTGCTTGTTATTATAAATCTTTAGCTACCTGATCTCGCGACTCCTGTAAATACTTCTGTTTCTTTTAATTAGGAGTGAAACTCTGCAGAATACTGAAAACTCCGAGTGTCGAATATAAACTTCTTTCATATTGCAAAAGCAATAGAGAACATGCCCGATGCAGAATTAAAGCATATGACATGTATCATACCTCACAATTGAACTTGATAAATTGAAATGCATGATAGAGCCTCCACATTAAACAAGTAATTACTAATTACATGTTTTGTAAAGTTTTTTGCCATTGGGATGAACACATAAACAGAGATATCAATCATGGTAGGTAATTATGTGCAAACTACGCTGAAGAACTCGGTATATTACATTTGTAATTCTAGTGTACTAGTTTTATGCAAGAGACTCACTAAAGTAGTTTAGATGAAAATAAACATACCCTGTGAATTTGATATGGGAACATGAAGCAAGGTTTATATCATTATTTTCCTAGATGTGTAAGTTTAAATAATCGTCATAGGGTTTGATGTTTAAACATAAGCTTCACAAAACCTCCTATTCGAGCATGCAAGAATTGATGAACTTTCACCTGTGCAGCTGTGCTACTTTAGATGCCGAGTAAAACCTGCTGTTGAATTTTTTTTATTCAATATAAGCTTAAGTGAATACACATTACCAAGTTTGTCAACTGTGCCCCTTAATAGTTATGGAGCCTTTTCATGACGAAAGATATGATATCTGCAACTAATTTTACCCCTTGAGTATTTGAATTTCATACCCCTATTTTAACTCCATGTGTTGCAAGTAAGCGTTACATATATACATTACCAGAGGGGGTTTTTATTTCAAGCAGGAGATCCAAGTCAATGTAGGCTTTTTTCTATATCTATACCCAAATTTCCTAACAGAAACAATCACAACGTCTCGGGATACTAGTTGGTTACAATCATCTTATTTGTATTTGTGGAAAAAGTACTTACAACTGGTGGTTTCTCTTTTCTTGTGTATACGCTTGCAGAATATACGAGATAGCCTTGCTATTACATGATTTTCTTGCAAAACATGGTGGACGAATGACTATTGTAGTATGTGATATCTATAACCTTTTACTAGTACACGAAATTCTTGCAAAACATGGTAGACCAGCTTAACCTATTCTTCATTTTCAGGGTTACTTAGAGCCTTGAGGTATCATGTTACAGGTTTCTGCTAAGTTCATCGTTTTATCTACTGGAGATAACACATGGGGAGAAGTTTATTGTTTGGTAACTTGATTTCCAGAAATACACAAGACCCTCGTGTGCTACTAGTTTGGATAAATGTGGAATTAAGTTGCTCTTTGACTTACAGAACAAGGCCTACGAACACTCTCTTATATTGCCGAGATCTCTCCACACCCCGGAACCAAATCACAATGGGTTGAAAAACAATAGGAAACGGTGATAGAATGCATGCTTAGGATTTAGGCAGAATGTAGAAACACTGAAAACTTTATTTTCGTTGGTGTCTTTGTATTCGTTTTTATTAGCTAAAATTATGCAAGACACGGTCTTCCCTGCTTATAAAGTGGATTGCTTGCAATCCTGGCCAATCAATGTTTTTGTAAGAATAAAACTATATTGATTTAGCAATTGGGATGAGTGTTTTCATCCTTTTTGTAGGCTTAGCAGTCAAAGTCGTGGGATGTATTAGTCTCTGTCTCTTGTAGTAAGTCTAGATAGTTTGTTGTATCTTTGCTTTCTAGTTCCTTGCTAGAAGGTTATATTAATATATTATATTGCCGTTCAAAAAAGAAATAAACCTAAAATGATTTAGGGTAAATTGGCGAAAAAAAGACAATTAAAATTTTTTCTCAATAAATGGACGACCTTAAATTCACGATAATAAAGGAGCCACAAAGACCATCTTCTTTAACTCCTTTAAAGCTTTATGAATACACTAATATTTAAATCATTTTGACTACCATAAGTTTCAATTTTATTTATTGGATTTTTCTAATGACAGCCCTTAGGCTGTCGATAAGAAAAATTATATGCATTAATTACACTCAAAAAAGATTTTATATTAAAGATTTTAATTATACTGAAATTATATGCATTATTTTATTTTATTTTTTTACTTGTATATCCATTTAAAATCCAATATACAACAAAATTTTATTCATCGCTCTCCAACATAATTTTAGTAATGTTCTAAGTAATGAGCTGCTATCTTAAAATTTGTTCTTTCATATCCATCTAGTTTAGATTTTGTTTTTCATTCCATTATACGAACATCTTTTCATATTATGGTATTAATGGAAACTTTTTTATGTTGTAATTTTGTTACAAACGTATATTTGTTAACTGACTTTGTCTTTTAACATTTTATTTTTTATTTTACATTACCTTTTGTCTTTTGTGTTTTATATATGATTATGTCATTTTAATCGTTTGCTTTAATAACCTATACAATTTTTGTGAGATCGTGCATCTTATGGGTTCTAACTTAGTTCTAATATAATTTAGAGATAATAAGTTGTTATGGAAGTGTTAAATCTTATGAGTTAATGAAAGAATAAGAAGATATTGGTGATACACGGAGATTTATGGTTAATAGCCAAAGTACAAATGTGTGGGATTAGAAACAAATCTTATGTATTCACACTTTTATTCTTATCTCTACAAACATATACAAAGTCCGAGAAAAGTGATCTGAAAGATAATTTTTGGTTAATATGGTATATGAGATATCCCATCAATTTATAGGTTGTGAGTTCTAGTTTTATAATGGACATTTTGTAAATATGTGAAGAATTTGTGTGTAATTATTTAGTTTTGTTTTTCTTTTATAAATAAAGGAAAGATGTTTTTTGGCAGTATGGAGTTAAAGCCTAGCTTACAGCTTTTAAGATATTCGTGTATTTGGACACCTGTTACTTCATATAAGTTTAGAGGGTGTTTGGTACGATGGAATGGAAAAGAGAGAAAGGAAATGAGAAAAACTTCCCTTGTTTGATGACATTAGAGAATGAGAATGAGAATGAAAATGGAGAAGTGAGAATGATTTACATTCTATCAATTCTCTATAAATTGTAGAGAATGGGTGAGAATGAGAATTTTTTTATTTTTTATTTTTTTTTGTTATGTAATATGTATTCATTTTAATTATTAATTAAAATTTTGTATTTTTCTTATATTCATTTTCTGTTTTTACCAAACGATAAAATCTATTCTCTTTCTAAATACTTATTCTCTTTCCCTCTATTCTCATTCTTTATGATTCCCTCATACCAAACACCTAAGCCTTTAAGATGAAATCTCGTTTAAAAGTGGTAATACTTTCATAAGGGTAAATTACTTTCATTCATCTAAAAACGGTAATTAATTTAATTTTTGTAGAAAATAGGTGTTTCCATTGTTATTTTGTTTTAAATTAAGCCTATAGATATACTTTCATTAACCACGTGAAAATTCACATGTATCCAAAAGATGATGTGGTAACTGAATACGTACATATACGACTGAAATCCTGTATAATATTTAAAATCAGTGTATATTTACGTACTCAGTTGCAATATTTTTAATTTTTTTGTTGATAAATGTTACGTGATTAATAAAAGTCTGTATATAGATAAGTAGACTTAATTTGAACGAAAAACGAACATATCTCTTTTTTGCAAAAGAAAAAATTAATTATACATGAGAAAAATGAGTATAGAAAGTAGTCTTAATGCGTTTCGAATTGTACTCCAGCTCACCATACAATGGTGAGTGTCACCTCCAAGGAAAACCCCACAAGCATGTCACCCAAAGGGTTGAACCCATGACCTGTGGGAAAAACCAAAGTGCATTCGCCAGTCACGCTGACTTCATTAATTGAGAAAAGTTCAATTAATTGTCCTTTTTGGCAATAAACCCTTAAATAAATTACCTTTTAATTAATCAAAATTAAATCAATTATCCATTGAATGATTAATATTGAAATAATTATTATCCCTTTTAGGTTAAGAAAGTTATTTTACCCTTTAATTAGAAAAAGTTCAACTCTGGAAACTCATAAATGATTTCATCTTCAAGAACAAGACACCTTCATTTCGATTCGCAGCCAAGGAGCTTAAATCTATCAGTTACTGTTGGTTATCTAACCGATCAAATAAAGCATGCCCTCTTTGGTCTCAAAGGTGTAATTTCATCTTTTGAACCCTTAGTAAATCTCCTCTGTATTTAATTTTCTGTACTCTTATTCAGCCTTTGTAGTGCTAGTAACTTGCTAGCCTTTTTATATATCAATAAAAAAATTTGAATGTTAAAAAAGAAGAAGAAAAAGTTCAATAAATTGATTTTAGAAACAAGCTCAGTCATGAGTAGATGTGGCCCCTATACTCAAACTTTACTAACAGAATGAAATATATTCATCTCTTAGATCACCAATTCCTTGCGTATTTTGTCCAACGCGTCGACTTTCTGGCGCGACCGGTTAATGCTGCTGGCGTATTCCCCAAATTGGTGGCCACTGCATTGGTGAAAATGAACGTGTTGATCTTTATATTGTATATTTTTTCTGGGATGAAGGAGAGTGAATAAAAAAATGTTTTTTTAAACATTCCAACGGCTACCTTTCGAGAATCAAAAAAACGTTTTTGGTCGTCGCCTTTCAGCGACTTTTTTTTAAAATTTTTTTTATTTTTATCCACCCCAAAAACTTTATAAATATACTCATTTTAACCATAATATTCACAACAACCCTTAAACTTCATATATATATTCTACAATTCCATTCAAAACTCACCTTTCGACCCATTTTATTCATCCGATTCACCATTTCAATCTTTATACAACTCAACCATCAACTCTCATCTTTCCACTTTTGGATCAACATACAATCGTCAATACAATCTCAACATTTTCAACCACAATCTCAACAACCAAATCGATTTTCAAGTTGTTATCAACCCTAACTTCCAAATCAAGAATACTAATACAATCAATAACAACTATAGAACTAACAAACATTTCCACCACACAACAATTTTCACCACAATTTTGTGCCCAACCTACACCATCTTCTTCTCAACCCCCCGAAACTTCATATTCGAAAAAGCAAGAAACATAAAACCAAGGAAAACCAAAAGTGAGAAAGCTAGCCGACTTCAGTGGAGCGATAGTGGATCTTTATCAGTAGCCAAATGGTGGATTCATGTTTCGGAGGATCCGTCATATCCACTAACTAAGACAAGGATACGTTTTGGTATAAAATGATGGGTTTGTTCAGCGAGGAGTGGTCTTAAACCTACCGTACAAAAGATTCGATAAACAGTAAATGGGGCCTCATCTGAGAAAAAGTGCAAAAATGCAATGGAATTCATGCATAATTGGTGAAAAGCAACGGTTGCCAAGCATACGGTATTAGCGACATCCACGTTCTTGAAGCTGTCTTAGTTGAATATCGAGTTCTCGTTGGTACCGCCTTCCCACATCTTCAATGTTGGGGATTTTTGAAAGATAAACAAAAGTTTTCTAACCCCGACCATTGTCTTACCGGTGGAAGAAACAAGAAACGAGATGGCGGTTTGATAAGGGAAACTCCATAGGATCTAGACGATGAGGGTGACTATGACAGACCGCGTCCACCAGGGAGGCCGAGGCCAGAGTAAAGCCAACGAACAAGGTCATCAAGTGCGATCGGATGGGTAACACGTCATATTCTAGTTTTGTAGGAAAGTATAAAAGACGATGTGGCGGAGTGGAACACCAGGAAAGCAGAAATTCTCGCCCAAAAAGGAATCTAACCTTGAAATAAAACATGTGCAACGAGCCAAACAATGAAACTTAGATATGGAGTTCTTGCGCATGGATGTATCCAAGTATCCGAAAAAAGCGGATGAGATGATCCAACAACAAAAGGCACGAATCATGAATAACTTGACGACCGGATACTACAATGTTTAGTTTTTTATCTATGTGTTTTTCTATTTATGTGTTTTGTTTTATTTTAATTTTATGTTTTAATTTTAATTTATTTGTGTTTTTATTTAATGAAATGTTTTTATTATTAATGAAATGTGTTTCTTAATTTAATATGATGTGATTTTTAATATTAGTATAAATAAATGATGATGTGACATCAATAAGCTGAGTTTTCAATGTAGGGTTAATGGTAAAGTAGTTTAGTGTGGTAAGTCAGTATATTGCTAACGTGCACCAAACTAAAATTTTCATAGTGGTGGTTAACGATGGTCTTATGTTATTACAGTTAACAGATTGATAAAGTTTCTTATTATACACTTAAATCTGTCGGAGAAAACCTTGAACTTGTTCACAAGTATTATATATATTCTCTAAAAAGGAACAATTAATCTTGAAATTCATTCATGATGTTCAAATTTGTACTACATCGCCCAAAACTATCTTCATCGAAAACACCAGCTGTAAGCTCATGTAAAGGGTGTAATCTGAACATCTAAAAAAAGGGTAAAGGAGGGTAGGGATGAGCAAAAATACCGAAAAACCGAAACCGTACCGGTACCGTACCGAGGATTTGGTATCGGTTTCGGTATTTGATATTTGGAGAACGCGGTTTCGGTACGGGTTGGTTCGGTACCGGTTCGATTCAGTACAATTATTTAGCTATTTTCGGTTTCGGTCTTTCTGGAAACGGTACCGAACCGAGGATTCGGTTTTGAGATTTCACGATTTTTGGTTTTGATATTTTCGGTATCGGTACGGTTTTCGTACTAATCTCATCTCTAATGAAGGGCATCGTGTCCTCAGAACCACATTGGATCCTCATCATGACATCCCCGTAAAGTTTTTGATACCGGTAAAATACATTCACTTAATACCCACATGATTTGTGCATCCCTAAGGATCGAACCTACGTCTCTCAACTTTACATGTGAACCCAAGCTGAATTAGTAACAGATATCACTTCATTTATTGATGGATATGCAATATCTAGTTGTGTTCTAAAGTAAATTGTGATTATAAACTTAAAACAAGACTTTATGCATCAATTTTTGGCATTACTGTCAGGAAACAACATTTAGTCTTAGTAACAAAAGTTACTATTTGTGAATAACTAGCAATATACCTACGCAATGCAACAGGATAAACATATCTTGTAACTTTTTGAATTTCAACGGTATTGAGTATTTTTTTTAATAATATCTTGTGTTTTTTTCTACGGTGGCTATCGAGGATAATAGAAGAGAAAGAGAGAAAAAATATGACGGTATAAAAACTCAATTGATAAATTCATGTTTTGATACTTAATAACTATTCATAAATTAATATATATAAGAAAATTCGAGTTATTGATAATTAATTCTTATTGTTTTATATGTTTTTAAATTAGTAATAACTTAAGTTATTTTATAAATAATATTTTAAATGATTTGTTAATTAAAAAATTAAAACATAATAAGATAAATAAAAATAGTTATTAAAATTAAATTGATTATTAAATATGATAATTTAAAAAATTGGAAAGTTTGTGATCTAATGTTTAAGGAAAATCCGTGTTAAATTGTGAAGGATAATTTAGACATTTCGCATATTGCAAATGTAAGTAATACTATAAATTAAAAGTTATAAACTCTTTATAAAGATGTATAGATAATAAAATGTTTTAAAATCTGTAAGGTCGAGCACCGTCTGGTTTACTCGACGTGTTTTTTTTTCCAAAACTTGTAAACAAGTCTTTCCAAATAAAAATAAGTTCAAATTTTTATTTAGTTATTTGTTTGATAAAAATAAATATATTTTCCCTTCTAACTGATTATTGTTTAGCAGATATATCTATTTATACTCCAATATTTTGTGTTTAGCTTAAGTGATTTGACAACTAGAATACGACGAACAATCCTAACTTGCACGTCGAACTTAACTAGAGTGCTCCTAATGCCCCGTTATTGACTAGTGGTTGGCATGTTATTCATTGGATGACGAGTCAACACCATTAGGTGTAACTCGTCATTGAAGGACTCGTGAGTGGGATGCCGGATGAAAAAGCGTTTGTTTTCTTTTTTCCTCCCCTCACACAAACATTTATTTAATGGAAAATGAGGGGGCCTAAAATTAGCGGTTGGTTAGTGATGCATTGAGGTTGTTTTAAGGGATTAGTGGTTGGTTAATGGTCGAAGGGGGGTTTTCTGATATAGGGCTGATGTGGTGCTGACATTGTGACCAGTCATTGATGAATGATGAATGAGGCATTGTGAGTTCTCTTAGTCGGTGTTAGTTTTTGTTTTATTAGTATTATTATCCTTTTCAAAAAAAAAAAAATGCATTCTTGTTTTACAACCTTTATATATACCAAAAGATAGTTAACCTAACAACTTATTAACCAATCAAAAGCCTTTATTTACATAAATTCAACATTGCTTACATCATATTTCATAATAAGTTAAAATAATTAAATAATGGTATAATGTTTATGTTTAAGATAATTAATTAATATTTATCTTATTTTTAAGATATTATAATAATAGTAACATATCCTAACTATAAATAAATAAAACTTATCATCAAGATTTAAATTATTTAAATGATTTTATTTTTTGAATTGGAAGATACTAAACAATTATTCATGAGTTCCTTAACTTTATATATTTGTTTACTTGGCCAATATTTTTGAATGAATGGAATCATATATTTTCAAATTGCATTCTTTTATTTTATAAAAAAATATTATGTCATTAACCAATCACATCTCTATATTTTATTAAATTGAAACTTGCTTATGTCATTAATCTATTTATAATATAACATTAAAAATTCTAATAATTAATTTAATAAAACCCATGCACCAAAATAATACACCCTTTATTATTAAATTTGTTAATAAACTAAATGTTATTAATAAAAGATATTTAAATGCTAAAAATATGGAATCTTCTATTTATAATATAACATTAAAAATCATAGAAGACAAATTCTCATTGGTGGTTTCTTTCACAATAACAATTAACAAAACTCAAAGACGATCTTTATAAATTGTTGTTTTGTATTTACAACGTCCAGTTTTCACACACGGATAATTATACGTTGCACTTTCTCGTGTTAAATCGAAAAAGGGTCTCAAGATATTGATATGCAACAAAGATGACAGATCCAAAAATACTACAACGAATGTCGTCTAACAAAAAGGTATTACAAATAATGATATAAAATATATGCTTTCAATGTTACAGGTTTACATTTTCTTACATTGATTTTACTTATATTTTTTACATTTGAATTTACCAATTAATTTTTTCATATATTTTTACATTTAAATTTACAAGGTTTTCTTTAATTACATATATTTGTAATTTATCTTATTTTGAAAAATGTAGTAAAATGTCTCGTGTATTTAACACGAGTTTAAATCTAGTATTCCTACTAATTAAGTTCATGTCAAAGCTAAGCTAGATTGTTGGGTACTCACCAGAAACAAATTAAAGCGCAGATGCTCGATCTAATTAACAAAATACTCAAAGAAAATAGGGAAAGTTCTTATTAAGGTCATATGCCCCACACAATCTTGGAAAGTTCTAATTAATCCATATATGCACAACTAATTCAATAGACTAACTCAGAGTTAATTTAAGAGGTCATGAACAACGACTCTTATGCAACATTATTTGTAATTAATTTAAGAGGTCATGAACGACTCTTATGCAACATTATTTGTAATATATTTATCTGGTTTGACATTATTTTGTCTATAAGACATAGTTTAGTAGTACCATATATAATAGAGAATATAGTATTATACTGTAATATATTTAGTGTATATCATGGATAGAATTAAACCTTTAATATGTATCTATTTAAGATATATGAATCATATATGTGACTTATGTAGAACGAATCAACCACATTCATGTGGATAAAGATATATTGACATAATCATATCATCTGTTATTGTATTCTTAATTTGCATATTCATATCTTTTTTCTTAATGAGCAGCCTGAGGGAGAAGAAAAGTGTTTAAACCATATGCCAAAGAGAATGTTATAAAAATCAATGCTTTATCACTAGCCTTTATGCAGAGTAACCATGCATTAACATACATGTACTTGTTGTAGATGAAGATGAATAAAAATCACTGCTTTATCACTAGCCTTTATGCAGAGTAACAATCACTGCTTTATCACTAGCCTTTATGCAGAGTAACCATGCATTAAAATACATGTACTTGTTGTAGATAAATAAAAGGTGTTTTAAATTTATCACTAGCCTTTATGAAGACCCATGCATTCACCTGCTCACTGTTGTCTCACAAAAATCATCTACACATTCCAGATGCAGCCACAATAATGATTCTATTTTTACACTCATATATATATATATATATATATAGTTAAACACTACTTTCACAAATAACAGTTATAAATATATATGGGAGTAATTTATGTGATGGTCTATATGGTTCACAAATTAACTTGTCATGACTTTTGTAAGCAAAGGTATACATTATCAAAGAATGGCTTGTAGTTAATTATTGACATCCATTAACATGTGTGAAGGTCAATTAAGTGAGTGATTGTTTTCTTTCTTTGGAGCATGAACTATATATATATATATATATATATATATATATAATCATGAGTGTGATTTAAAATTAAAGACCTTATAAATTATAATCATATGTAATGTAAACATAGCAAAAGCATATGAACAAAATGCAACTTTTAGAAAGAAAATAGTATAGACATGACGACATATATATATGATGTAATAAAGAAAATCATAAACACATAAACACGACGACATATATGAACGTTATAATAATAGATCTACTGATCTAGTGAAACTGACCTAGTATTCGAGAATTCATGAAGTTTTCCGGTGCTAGAGAAGACCATAACACCAACCTCAGCATCACACAAGATCGCGAGCTCTTTCGCCTTCTTCAACAATCCACTCCTCCTCTTCGAGAAAGTCACTTGCCTACTTGTTGAATTATCGATCCTCCTAATCACGATCTTACCCCTCCCCATATCGATCCCTAATTATATCAATTAAGCTCCTATTACATGAATCAACTTTAAAATCAATCAACATAGCACAAATAACAACTCCATACATCTGTATAAAGTTAATCAATATACAGCTGGATATGGATATGGATATGGATATGGATATAAATCTATACTGCGGTATGAGACCGCAAAGGGTGATAAGATTTCACTATAAACATTAATACAAAACTTTCGATACAATTAATAAACAACAAATCTAAGTAGAAAAATGTTCAAATTGTGAGTTATAGAGAGATCAAGTGTATTAGATATGAAAATCAAAGACAAAAATGCATGATATATTGCTTACTTTGAGAATATATGATGTAGTCTTCTTCTCGTCGTCTTCTTCACTCTCTTTCTATATTCTCTCTCTCTATATCTATAGGTTTCTCTCTCTATATATATATGTATCTATCTTTGGTTTCCTGATTGAGAAAACAGTCTTCTTCTACATAAGGAAAGTTGTGTCTGCTTTCTCCATTTAAGGTAGGTACTAAAAACCCTTTCTCTCTCTACAAAACCACTTTTTTCATTAATAAATCCGCTCTCTCTCTCCACAAAACCGCTTCCTGGTATATATAACACCGCTATAGATTAATTTACTCGATTAGGAAAACGAATCATTTGATGCCACGTGGACCAGTAAGGTCTCAAGTTGAATTTAAATATGATTACTTTGTGTTTTTATTGGTTTTGACAATCCTAGTCCTTTAGATCACTGACACGTGGGAGCTTTTCTAAAACTGCTTTTCTTTTTTTAAGGTTAGTGCTCTTTTGTGTTTTGAGGGTTTCGAGAATATTGGAATTGACTATATTGCCCTTTTGATGTTTTTGGACCAAAGTTTTAACATAATGTACATTATACACCCTTTTTCTTTTCTTCTACATCGAGCATAAAGGATCAAGGATTCTTAGGCCTCTCCCTATGGGAAGTTCTTACCCTCTTCATCATCTATGATGAAAAGGATGGGATAGGCACCCCCCCCCCCCCCTTTCATGCCCCTTCATCATCATTTCATTTCGTAATTTGGAATTGGTTTGACGGGATTTGGGGGCCCACTTGCATCGACGAAATGTATTATTTTTTTTACCCAGTGTGTTTATTTGTGTAAGAAGAGAGAGTGCGTGGGGTATGTGGGAGTGTATGTGTGTGTGAGTTTATAATTTTTTAATTGGGGATGATGTGAAGATGAGGGTATGAT
>JAOEHQ010012041.1:0-16119 GCA_025447715.1 Asclepias incarnata
GCGCAATGCGGCGGCGACGGATGGTGATGGTAGCGGCGGCATGAAGTGGTGTAGGTAATTGATATAAAGGTATTTGATTTAAAGGGGGTAGTAGAGATATTTTAGAATATAAGGACTGATGATGTAATTTAATCATTAGAGGTTGGTGATGTAATTTAATTCATTAAGGGTAGTTTGGTCAATTCTTTCATTAAGGGTAATTAGTTCATTAAAGGCACTTAGTTCATTAAGGGTAATTGGGTAATTTCGCATCTCTTTTTTTTCTAACTCTTTCCAATAAAAGAAGGATGGAGAATTTTTATAAGATAGTATAGATAAAGACCAAATATTTCAAACAAAATAAATAACTTTCATAATAAAAACTGTTAATGTAAATTTATCATTTAACTTTATTGGTAAGAATCTTTACAACTTCATACTATCAACTAAATTATTAAAACAATTCCTAAAAACTTCATTTTTTCAATTATCTATATTACATTATAATATATTTAGGTTATTTTAATTTTTGAAAATTTTAAGTATTTCTTGTTTTTTACCTTATCATTTAGTGTATATACTATTTATATATTAATTTACATAATTCTTTAAAAATTTTAAATTTTGTAGAAATAGTAACAAATACATTTTTTCTATATTCGTGTTTTAGACAATCTAAAATCGACGGTCAGAGAAGAAAACTGTTGGCCACCATCACTTTTTAACGCATGTACTGAATGGAGTTTACAAAATTTATATATACTACAACTAATTTTTTTTAAAAAAATCATCCACCACTACCTATCGTGCGATAAACTCCTACTAAGGCAATATAGATAAGGAAATTTAACCGAACAATGCTATGATGATGTATGGTTTCCACTATATCCCCAACCGCCCAAGAGCACTAGTCGTTAGTCCACCTTGTATAACACGCACGTGAGTGCTACTTCCATTCTGCCTTCAACACACACTCCACCTTGTATAACATTAATCCAACGATAAACATCAACATGAAACGACGCCGTAACAACATTAATCCGATGATAAACAACATCATGATCATCATAATCTGTCAGTTCATCATCCTCATGATCATCAGACCCGCTCATTCGCTTGACCCACCATATTCTTCATGTAATCCATCGTTATTATATCCATTTTGCAACGTAACTTTACCGATTTCACAACGCGCAAACGACGTCGTTTCCAGGCTAACGCTAGACGAAAAAGTATTGCAGTTAGTTAACGGCGCTCCGGAGATTCCGCGGCTTGGGATATCTAGTTACGAGTGGTGGTCTGAGGCTTTACATGGTGTCTCTAGACATGGAAAAGGTGTTAGATTTAACGGAACCATAACGGCGTCAACCATGTTTCCTCAAGTTATTCTGACGGCCGCTTCTTTTGATTCACGCCTTTGGTTCCGCATTGGTCAGGTAATTTTATTTATTTAACGGCCGGCTCAGCAGTGTACCCTAAACGGCTAGACTTGCCTACTATGCCAATTTCGAACCTCATCGCGAGGGAACTATGAGCGCCCCTCTCTGCACCATCGTGCGGGAACCGGTCAAGCCCGTAAACCCTCCCTATATGCAACTTTTTCTCTTTTTTTTTTTTAAAAAAAAACTTTTTTATTAGTCAAATATTTGAGGACTTTAAGCAAGTACGTACTTTAAGTCAAACTTTGATAGTTTTCACTTTTCAGTTTAGAAGATTAATAGTTGACTTTTAGTCAAATGCATGCATGACTTTATGTTATATTGTTGACTAAGGAGTCGAGTCGAGCTGAGTATTCGTTGAGTTCGATAAACTAGTTTAATATCTTGAAGCGAAACTCGAGTAGTGACCTCATTTTACGATCATGGATGAACATATTTTATTATAGCTCTAAGAGCTGATCAAACTCAATTTGACGATTAGGTTCAGTGAGCTCTCTGGATTTGAAGTAGTTAAATGGGATTTTGAGTGACCCAAGCTTGGCTCATGAAACTAATCGAGTTGTGACTTTTGTTCAAGCCTGAATTGAGCTCGGAAGTTATTCTGTTCTGGCTTGATATATGAGCTTGAGCTCGGGTAGCTCGTGAAATAAGAAAGCAATTAACCTTATTTCTTCAAGTTTTAGGCGATAGCTTTATTTCTCTCAAGAAATTACTAATGCATAACAATGTAAAAGGCTTTGATATTGTTTCCGTAAAATCTTAATCGTCTTATGAAAGATGTTTGATATTTCACATTATAACGCTAGGCCAAAGGCCTGTTGGTAAATTTTAAAGGTGTAAAATATGATTACCAATTAAAACGGGTATGACTTCCAACCTTTAAGAAAGAAAAGATTCTATTGCTTATGCTATCACCATATAATTGTTACAAAATTTAGGATGACTTAAAAACAGTTTGATTACCTTCTTATAACGTTGACTTTGCTTGGTCAAATGGCTTTTGAGCGATGACTTCTATTGTACTCAAGTAAAACTAATATTAGAAACAGTGGTACTTCTATTAAACCATGTGTTGGGTATTTAAATGTTAGAATTTAATGCATATTTAGGCAATTGGGAGAGAAGCAAGAGCAATGTACAATGTGGGTCAAGCAAGAGGTTTAACATTTTGGGCACCAAACATTAATGTGCTAAGAGATCCACGATGGGGAAGAGGACAAGAGACACCGGGAGAAGACCCATTGGTCGTTGGAGATTATTCAGTCTCGTACGTTAGAGGGATTCAAGGTGACACCTTTGAAGGCGGAAAACTTGACCCAAATGGTGCCAAGCTTCAAGCCTCAGCTTGCTGCAAACACTTCATTGCTAATGATTTAGATAACTGGAAAACTGCTGATCGTTACAATTTTGATGCTAATGTAAGTCTCTCTCGTGCATTTCTAGTGTTATATACTACAACTTTTTTCATGCAATGATGCTTGTACTTTGTGGGATTGGATACGCAGATCACTCAACAAGATCTAGCAGACACATACCTGCCACCATTTCAGAAGTGTGTCCAACAAGGGCAAGCCAGTGGGATAATGTGTGCTTATAATCGAGTCAACGACTTACCAAATTGTGCTGATTATAATCTTTTAACCAAGTTGGCTCGACAAGATTGGGGCTTTAAAGGGTAGTCGGATTTCCATATAAAAGCTATGTTTCTGTAAAATAAGCAGATTCCTGATAGAGAAGTGTATCATCCATATGTACGACTGTTGTACAAGTGGTGATTCATTTTGCACCAAGATTCTGCCTTTGTAAATGTAATGGTGGCAGTGTTGTTTAACTTATTCATATGGTCACAGGTACATTGCGTCTGATTGTGATGCAGTTGCGATTATGCATGATGTTCAAGGATATTCAAAATTACCTGAAGATGCGGTTGCTAGTGTTCTTAAAGCCGGTAATGTATGCCTGATTGTTTCGTTGCATGAAAATTAAATGATTCACTCGGGCAATGCATTCTAGTTTTTATAGCATAATACATTTTTTTGGTATTCTGTATCAAACATGTTCCGGTTCTGAAATGGCCACATTAAGTCCAATATACAACCTTAAATGCCAAGTAGAGGAATTCTAGTTTTTATAACATAATACATTTTTTTGGTATTCTGTATCAAACATGTTCCGGTTCTGGAATGGCCACATCAAGTCCAATATACAAGCTACAATAGGTCAATAGCATTATAGCATTCATATGGCCTTTTAATTCATAACTCCTGAGTACAAAATTGGGACTTGTTTATCGCTAAAATTATTTCCTAAGTACAACACAATGTACACATGTTAATCAACGTTATAGTAACATAATTGCATTTAATCCGAGTCTGGCCACTCCATTACCAAGTACAGGAATTGTAATTAGAATTTTAACATCATGCCACTTAATTGGTTCTTCCTATTTGGGCAAACTTTCATTTTTGAGATAGCTACATTTATCCGTAAAACCTATAATTTTTACGTAATGACATGGTTGACATGATTATGCGACTTAATGAGTTTTCTTGTAGGGATGGATGTCAACTGCGGTTCATATTTGAAAAAATACACAAAATCAGCAGTTGAAATGAAGAAAATAA
Source organism: Asclepias incarnata (assembly GCA_025447715.1). Classification (NCBI taxonomy): domain Eukaryota; kingdom Viridiplantae; phylum Streptophyta; class Magnoliopsida; order Gentianales; family Apocynaceae; genus Asclepias; species Asclepias incarnata. The sequence continues at coordinate 4,043 of JAOEHQ010012041.1, forward strand.
CAGAAGCAGAAATAGACAGGGCCCTAGAGAATCTATTTACCATCAGAATGAGATTAGGTCTGTTCAATGGGAACCCAAAAAAAGGCATGTATGGCAACCTCGGACCCAAGGAAGTCTGCTCTAAAGAGCACCAAGACCTAGCTCTCGAAGCTGCCCGAAACGGGATTGTCCTGCTGAAAAACTCACTTAATCATCTACCACTTTCAAAAGACGAAACCACTTCCCTTGCTGTCATTGGTCCTAATGCTCAAACCACAGAAACATTGCTTGGAAACTACGAGGGTGTGGCCTGCAAAAACATTACGGTTTTTCAAGCAATCAGAAGTTATGTGAAAAACACAAAATACCACCAGGGGTGTCTCGATTATGTGAATTGCACCTCTATTGCCATTGATGAAGCTGTGGGTATAGCAAAGGCTGCTGATTTTGTTATTCTGGTGATGGGTTTGGATCAAAGTCAAGAAAGGGAGAAACATGATCGGATTGAACTAGTACTTCCAGGGAAGCAAGAGGATCTTGTCTTAGCGGTGGCTCGAGCTGCAAAGAAACCAGTTTTGCTGGTTTTATTTTGTGGTGGTCCAGTTGATGTTTCATTTGCTAAAGGTGATGCCAAAATTGGGAGCATTTTGTGGGCTGGTTACCCTGGTGAAGCTGGTGGAACTGCACTAGCGGAAATCATATTTGGTGACCATAACCCAGGTGAACTTGCACTTTGACTTTTGAGGTCAAACGCATGAATTTCCGAATTTTTAGTTCCATCTCGCTGAATATCTTTATGGATACCAAAATCAGGAATCTGGTAAATGAATTTGTGGTTTTAACTTTGTAAAATATGGTATGCTTAAAGCTGAAAGTCAAAGCTCAATTGGCAAATGGGTGGGGTGGGCTGGGTAGCGGGTTTGGTTCAAAATGGGTACGCGTTTAACCCACAAACACTAAAACCATATTTTCATGCTTAAAGTGTAATTTTCTTAATAAAGTGGACGAGTATGTTTCCTTTCTAATGCATCAAATATACACTTGAGCAACTTTCAACTTGTTCAATCCATATCCTTGTTAACTCAACCTTTTGATTTTACCTGGTATATAAGATGTAATGCAGATAAAATATATGTGTTTTTTTTTTCTCTACAGGAGGAAGATTACCAATGACTTGGTATCCAAAAGAATTTTCTAACGTGCCAATGACAGATATGCGAATGAGACCCGACCCATCATCAGGCTACCCGGGTCGTACATATAGATTTTACAACGGTAAAACAGTTTTTGAATTCGGGCATGGTCTAAGTTACTCAAAGCATTCCTACAAGTTTGTTTCGGGTAATCAAAATAAGATTATTCTTAGCCCAAATGAAGCATCACCTTCTCCTTACGTGTTAGTTTCTGGGGTAGGGATTGAGCTATGTGAGAAAGTGGAGTTCCCAGTGGTTGTTGGAGTTGAGAACCAGGGGCAGGCGAGTAATCACACTGTGTTGCTATTTGCAAAGAGGGACGGTGAAGAGGATTTAAATGGACCGATGGTCAAACAATTGGTCGGATTTCAGAGAGTGAGTTTAGGATCCAGTGAAAGGGTTGAAGTTGAATTTGTTGTCAAACCTTGTGAGCACTTTAGTAGGGCTAACAAAGATGGGCTGATGGTCATAGAACAAGGGTCTCATTCCCTTCTTGTGGGAGACCAAGAGTATGCCATTGACATTGTTGTATGATCAATAAAATAAATAAGTTTAAGTATTAGCAGAATCTTCTTCATCACATGATACAAAGCAACAAAATGCAATTCCTTAAAAGTTTCTATATTGAACTTGATTGTATTATTTTTATTTTTTTTTGAAAAGTAACTGTCATTCACATTCGCCGACTAAAAAAAAAACGGTGAGTGGCCAAAGAACTTGATTCTATTTAGAATGACCCGTTGATGGGTACCGATAATGGGTTGGTTATTCAATATTTTTAAGAGTTTTGTTATGGGTTGTCATTAACGTGCATAAAATAGTTGTACTTTTATCATAAAATTCAGGGGTGGACTTTTGATATAGAAGGTACAAGTTTTTTATGAAAACCCTTAAAAAAATCATATTTTTAATTGTATTTTGAAAAACCATAACTATTAAGGTAAATTGAGAATCTAAGTAGACAAAAATGGTAAATGGAATGATTAAAGTTTTAATTAATAATAATTAATGTGCTTACCATATATGCATAGTGTTTCCACAACTAGAATAGCTATATGATCCTATATATATCAGGGTTTTTTTTACTAAACTTTATCACACCAATCAAGCCTCTTAGTCTGTCTCAAAATGTTTTCCGTAATGCCTTCTACATGCTTTGTCGAGTTCTTTATCTCTGTTGTTTTCGTATACATGTTTGCTTCTTTTGTTGTCAGTAGCCTGGCGACGTTCCTCGGTGTCACACTTATTGCCTACATCTTTGCTCGACGTGGCCTATTATCGAGGCTTTCAGTTTTCTTTAGTAATGCCAAACCTCTCATGACATTCTCTTTGGGTCATACGCACATATATTTTATCGTATCAGCCAGTCCTGAAACGGTCAGGGAAGTACTTTTGAATAACATACATCGGGTTACACATGGGCAGTCAAACAAACATTTAGAGTTTAGTGGGATGATGCAGCCTGCATCATTTCAGGAAACTGATGGTCAAAAACCAGTTAATGGTGATAAGGATTCGTTTACATCTGTATCCGATTCTTCTTCTAGTAAACCACGTCGTCGGTCAACTGAGAGGCTAGAGTCTGGCAGGATGAAACGGCCTTTGATTTTTTCGAAAAGTGATGACCAAAAAAGTGCGACAAAAGTTAAAGGTTGTAGAGTTTTGAAGATGGATACTGGTGTCGTGAAACCCGCCAGAAAGAAGGGTTTTACAAATGATAAACCAGCGTGTAAAGCTCCGATTACTGAGTGGACATGTCGAGAAAACACAACTTCTATAGAATCAAGAAAGCAATCAAAATGTAAGCCAAATACTCAGAAAGTTGCATTCTTGATGTCATTTTCTTACCTTTCAACAGAAGAAACTTACTGATCACATTTAAAAACTTACAATCATATTTCTATTTTCTAACTAACTTAATACGACCACTACTAACCGTAGCCTTGTTTGATCAACAGATGATGCTCCTGGTCAAAAAATCGTTAGACATCTACTAACAGACGACGATTTCTTTCAAGAAATGGACAAACTCGAGGATGCAATTAAAAAGCTTGTCGGATTAATACCCGATGGAACAGAAATTAACTGATTTTTCGGACCAGAACAGAACCTTGTTGATGATCCTTTTGATTTTTAGAATATGAGAATGTAATTGGCTTCATTGGGTAATATTTTCTTTCTTTTAGACTCCTTTGAAGTAGCTCTTGTTGATCGATTATGGTTTGTGTTGACTTGACAGTACTTGACAAAAATTTTATATAGAGAAAATCAGTTAGAAATTAAGGATCCACGCTCCAAGTAACACAGGTACACAAACACTAAATCAAGTGCACTTGTCATGTGTTGCATAATAATAAGTTACATATATCAAGTGCCAGAATAGTGAGCTTAGTGATGAAGGTAACGAGCCGAGACGTAAGATGACCAGTGAAAACAGATGAAAACATTAGTTAAGTGGTCACATGATCCACCTTCGACGTGAGAATTGAAATTCGAAGCCTTAATGAGTTAGGATTACCGAGAGATTAATGCTTACAGCAACCAATGTATACGAAATCGACTATGTTTTCAATGACTTAGGAAATCTTGTAAGTTATAAAGTACAATTCCTTGCAAAAGATTATGACATGTAGTGCTTTTTTTGTTTTTTGTTTTTAATCATGGGTGTCCTGCTCGTTTTGCGAGCTGACTAATTCCAAGAACTTTGCAAGCCCAGAGTCAAAGCAGGTGAACCTCTGTGGCCACTAAGGTATCTTTTTTTAAGGTACCGAGATTGAACCTGTGACTTCCAGAAAGTTTCCAAGGTACTTTAACCAATGTTCCTTGGTAATCGAACGTTCAAAGAACCACCACCCTAGTGTTTATGACATGTAGTGTTGTAGCACAGTAGGACAACAAAGTAGTGCTTACTTTAACCAATGTTCCTAGTAATCGAACGTTCAAAAAAAAAAAATCTGTAACACTTTCCGGAAGTTAGACCCAAAGCCTCCAAGGTACTTTTCGGAGGCTATACGATTACGTTACCAGAAGGTCAATTAAGGTAAGTTAGTTTTCTTTCATCTTAATTTTGTGTATAGCTAAAATGCTATCAACAAAATGACCACGTTGATATGAAATTTGTTATGATATCGTTTTTCATAATTCCTCTTTGTTACGAAATCTGCTTTTTCGATTGTGATGTTTTAGCCCACGATTGGAGCCATTATTGTGAATTATATCATCATATATGTATTCTTAAGGATTCATTGTTCTTTGTTGAAGTGACTGATAAAACAACCAAACTATTTTGGTACGTTGCTTCGCATCGGCCGAGCTACGTGAAAACTAGAGAGGGCCTTGGTCCTCCTAAAAATCTTAGTAATTAAAGTATAAATATATTGTTTTATAAAAAAATAAACGAATCCATCATAGTTCAATTGGTTTTGGTGTCTCTTATAACAATCCTTGAACCAGTTTGGGTGGGTTCGAATCCCACTAGACCACCAATACTTATTTTTTTTCCCACTAATGTTTTACAATCCCCTTATTGTTTACTTTCGCAACTAAATGTTTTACCATTTCTTTATTGTTTAATTTTGACAACTAATGTTTTACACACTAATATTGGATCATGCACCAAGATATACTAAACAAGCGGACAAACATACATGAAATGATTTTGACCCTCCCAAATATCATGCTCAAGTTCCATCCCAAACATTTGTATAATTTAAGAGTAAAAGTAGGATAGTTTGTCGTTCAAAAAAAAAAAGAGTTACTTAAGCAACATAGTTTGTATGATTATCAAAACGTAATGCTTGAATTATAAATACAATGGGGCTGTTTGCCAAAGGTTTTTTTAGGGTCTTTTAGAAGTTTAAAGTCTCAAACTTTTAAAACCATGTTTCTTTTAAAAATATAATCATGTTTGGATATGAAATTGAGAAAAAAAAGCCCTAGCCTTGAAAAACTCCTCAAAGCCTTAAAGGTCTTTAAAATAAAGACTTATATAAGGAGAGTTGAAAAAAAGCCATATGTTCTAGCCTCAACCCCAAGCTACAGCTCCCTCCAGCTCCCATCATAGCCCTAACTCCAACCATATTTGCCGAACATACCCAATACACCCTTATACGTTGGTTTCATGCGTGACATTTAAAAGTTAGTCTTGTGTAGATTGATAAACTTATTTATGTTAATTAACCTTGATGCATTCTTTTCGCTCATTATCAATTACAACATCCAAAAATCTAATGCTAACAATTGTAACATCAAGATTATATGAGTAATTCTTATGTGTTGGCATTCATACATAGTTCATTACTGTACAGAAGGCTGTTACTATGTTTGTATCATTGGGTATTTTTGTTGTTGTTGAATAAAAATTTATTATTTTATTTATGATAAATTTGATGTTTTAACTTGGTTATGACCTGAACATGTTTTGTAATTGTATTTTAGGTGCATATTTAAATAAATTCAAAATATTGAGTTTAACCCAATTTTAATTTTTTGTTTCAGAATTATCTCAATAACTAAAGTTTTAAATATGTGTGAGAATATGATTTACTTATCACATTTTCAAGTTTCATTACCAGACAGCTTCAACTGATCCAACTTAGAAGTTATTGCACTTAAATTTGTTTATCGATATGATTTTTATGAATCTTGCATCGCACAGGTTCTAATCTAGTATAATATAAAATTATAAATTGCTAATTTTAGCATAACCCCTTTTATTTTGTTTCTAAGACGATCTGTATGACCATCGATCCCCTTAAGACGAGGGGTTATGCTAGTAGGTGGTGGGGCTCGGTAAGGTGGTGAAACCGTTTAATTTTTTTTTATAAATTTTGTTCGAAAAGGGAGAATTTGGAAGTGGGTTTAAAGCTGAGGATGCTTCGAATGTTGCCAAAATCTCTTTTTAGTAAAAGTGTCTATGAGTTATATTTATGTAAATGAAATGAACCAAAACAAGTTATTATTGATCGTGTTTTGCTATGTGAGTCATACCTTCTGTTTTATTTGTTGGACTTTGTGGTGTTTTTGTATAATGTAATAATAATTGTGTTAATGTTATTATAATGTCTTATTATTATTATTTTTTAATTAATGTAATATTTTGTAGTTTTATGTATTTTACATTTTTAATATACACCAGCCGTTTGAGGAAAAAAAAACCAAGAAAGAAAACGAAAACCGGAACCAACTCGTCGAAGGAACGACAGAAGGCCCCAATACGAGCTAACTACAAGCCACACCATAAGGGTATCTAATGATAAGAAAATACGAGAGGGACGAAAATTGAAAATATGGCATACCCAAGAGTATGTAATGAAATTAAATCGGTTCATGGCGATTTGAAAACGGGTCAATGACGAGTCACTTGGGGTGGCACATCTGAACCACGTGGAACGTTTTGATTGGGCGTGATTTGTTGTCCTTCTTCTGTTACACGGAGCCAGCCATTTTATAGTTGAAACCTGCCCCTCTATTTATTTTCTAAGAATTGAAATTGAATTTAAATCTGAGCATAATTGAATCACTCACAAGGCTTCCATATAAGCAGCAGGTAAATTCTGCATATTTCATATATTATATATGATCTCAAATCATATTTTCTTTTTTAATTTCCTTGAAAAAAATCTAAATCATGTAAATTAGGACTATTTATAAGCTAATTTCATATAATTAATTATATTTTATATCAATTATTATTATTTTAGATTTATATTTAGATTTGGATTGATTTATAGCTGATAGAAGCAAGTGTTTATAGGTTGTTGATAATATTAATAAAAGAAAGTTGGATATGGGGGAAAATGAGAATTGTTGTAAGAAATATGGAGTTCCTTTTTATGGTGCTTCATTTGTTCCACATAATGCTCTCCGTAAATCATCCAAAGCTAAGCAAGAAGAAGAAGAAGAGAGTTACGATAAATCTGGACCGAATTACGTGATATTTTCCGGTGGCGGTGGTGAAGGTCGAAGTGGCATCCCTAATGCTCTCGTTGTTTCGGTTTTTGATTATGCCACGAATTCACTTTCTGATGAGCCCGTGAGTTCCCCATTTTCCAGTTTACTTTTGTCGATATCATATACATTGTATCTTTTGCATACTAAAAGTGACTTGTTATTCTAGGGATTCAATGTCTGCTAGTTGATTACTTGATTGTCTTACCCCAACTAGTTCTCTAGATATCGATGGTTGTTTAGTTATACTTGTATGAAGATGCACTTACGATTAAATATTTTTTCTGACAAAAGATTAGAATTATCTGTCGTAGGCGGTATATAAATAGGTACAAGTTAGAGGGTGTTTGGGAGCCAATGAGCTATTCGTCTAGTGGTCCAAGACTCCAAGGGGGAGGTAGGAGACTTTGCCTCTCTAGGTGGTCTCGAGTTCAAACCTGGGCATGGGTGTTTAATCACTAATTTGCGGTGCCACCTTGTAGTTGTTGGGTTGGCTTAATAAAATTTGTCGTAAAAAAAAAAGAGGGTGTTTGGGAACTTGGGAGTGCATATTTATTAGTGCTTATGCCTTAAAAGCTGTGTTCAAAATAAGCAACAATCGTCTGTCTTAGATATAAGACGGAAGATGAGAAGTCTACCAAATAGTTGCTTTAACATGGCAGGCTTAAAAGTTAAAAATAAGTGTTTTTTTTTCTTTAGAATAAGCAGAAACGTTCCCAATAACCAAGCACACTTTAAACTGCATTCTGGCTTTCAAAAGACGCAATAGGCTATACTCACTTACAAATACCCTCTTAGTCTTTAAGACAAGTCATCTCTTTTAAGAATGTCAAGTGATTATGTCATTATACCACTTCAATGTTTACTAAGTGTTCAATTGCATGCTTGGGCTGGATTTACTTGGGCATACTGACCCCCTTTCGTGCTGGCAAGATAAATGTTGACTAGCCTAACCTTTTTCACCTTTTTAGCCTAACCTTCTTCATGCGCAAACACTTCCTTTTATTCTAGCGTCTCTGTGTTTTCATGTATTGCTTGTGCTGTTTAAATAACAGAAACCTTTTAACGGTTAGAGTCTCTTTATAAGGTGGAAAAACATGGAACTGGTGATGACCTGCCTTACCGAATGGCTGTTCACCCTGGAGGAGAAGGTGTAATATGTTCATTGCCAAAAAGTTGCAGGTAATTCTGAACTATGGGGTCCAAGAATCCCAAAAGATATCCAAATGTTAATATCAAGCTATAGTTATTCAATTTGTCTTGCAATAAAATTTCAAAAACCATGTTTGACTTTGATATTAGAGACTCGAGTGCGATACACTTGATCTTACAGTGTCTACTATGTGAGATTCCCCGAGACTATGCAATGATTAGTTCAAACAGGAATAGGGTCTTCACTTTGGCTCGTAGGTTTATTTTGCCATATCTGTAAAGAACCTAAAATATTTGTGTTAAATTTTTTATTTTCATGTTATTTATTTCAGTGCTACATTGCTATTTCAAATTTGGTGGTGCAGATTGTTTGAATGGGATGCCATCAACACGGAAGATATCATCACGTTGAGTCTAAAACCATCTGAAAAAATACTTGACCAATTGGAAGATGTTGGGCAACAATTGGCAGTTACATTTAGCCATGATGGTTCTCTACTTGCAGTTGGTGGTGAGGTAGGGCTAATCTTACACTTGTTTTTAATATCCTTTCAACAGAGCTGAGTCTCTGTTTCACTTATTTTCTTTGGATGCATGTTTGTAATATTACAGGTCTCTCTCTCTTTGCAAACTTAAGTTCGTCTACTTTAGATTATGTGACATTATTATCCATCGCCAATAATAAGCTGATCATCTTTTTTAATTAAAAGCAAATGCTTGGAAATTTACCTTTTGTCGTGTTTGTGTTAAGTTTGAGGAAGTATAAGGATTTTAATCATCCAATTATGGTGCAGTACAGGATGGTACATTGAGGGCGTTCAAGTGGCCTAGCATGTCGTTAATTCTTGATGTACCTAAGGCTCATACATCTGTGAAGAGCTTAGATTTCAGGTTTGATTATAATGGGTGGATAAGGCTTTATCTCTACTCCACTTCTCCTTGTTTTCTTATGATATTGTCCTTGATCTGCCGTGCAGTCCTGATGGGAAATTTCTTGTCTCGGTAGGAAGTGGCCCTGGTAGGGTGTGGGATATCTCATCATCCATAGCCAAAGCCTCTTTACCAAAAGAAAATGTAAGAGTTTATACGTAATTATGTATTTTATAAACACATGATGACAAGTAGAGTGCCATGATAGGCTGGCCGAGTAACTGGTCAAAACTGGTTTGGGTTGAAATGAGTTATACTTTATATGGGTCAGTGGGTTGATCTAACCACTTTTTGGTTTTGTTTTAATACCATATAAATAGTTAATACATTGATTATAATTACAAAAACTATATGCAGCAATAATTGAAGTATTTTAATAATGCAAATTAGGGCAACTTTTGACCCACTTTTTTTATTAAGTTTTGTTAGTTTGACCCTTTTGAACTAAAAGATGATCCAAATCGACCCATTGATAAGTAAATATGTTTAAATTTGCCACATTTAATGTCATATTCTTGGTGGTTAGCCTGCATGAATATGCAGTTGGTGAGCATGCAAAGTTTCATGTACTTGTTGAAGCTTCAATAAGTTTATACGGCTTAATAGTTATCTCAGTCCATCTGGTCTAGTTAATTCCGTAACCTTAATGCTAACCAATTAATAACTAGATCCTCTCATGGACTGCAAGTTATTGGTTCACAAGTTGCTAATATTACTCTTTTTCTTCACATTCTTGCTTTTTAGGTCATTTTTGTTTATGCTAATCTCATTCATGCTGTTGGTACAGGATGAAATCTTTGGATTTTGTAAATTCTCACAAAATAGCGGGAATGATCAATTTCTCTATGTCACTGCAATGCGAGGTGCATTACTGTCTGGCATTCTTCTAGTTTTTGCTTTTACTGCTTTTTATCTGAACTATTCCATGTTATTATTTGCATCGATGTTAGCTAAACTTGACTAATAAGTTGTGTTCCATTTTATTATTTGCATCGATGTTAACTAAACTTGATTAATAAGTACTCAGTCCCATTTTTTAACCGACTTTTGACAACCAAACACTATACTAATGGAAGTGTTTTCCCTATTACTCACATATCTTTAAGGTAAATCATTGCATTTATTTACTGATATATGGACTATTTGACTTTGCTAGATAGAGGAGGAAGTATAGTGAAGTGGAACACCACAACCTGGAAACGGATAAGCTCAAAACATGTTATCCGAGATCCAATATCTGCCTTCAATGTATCATATGACGGGAAGCACCTTGCCATGTAAGGGTTTGTTTCTTTTGTAAGCTGTGTTTATTGATGATTCATCTGTATGGTAAAACATGTCACAAGCATGAGATAGTTCTTATGTTGAAGTTTTCTTCAAAAATGTTTTGTAGAGGCGTCAAGCCTGGCCCATTTACTTATGAATGGTCGATTCAGGTTTATGCTAGTTTGGGTTCTTTTCTTCTCAAATAGGTCAATTAAAGAAGTTACCGAAAAGCAGAGGTGGTCGACAAAAGTTGGCCAGAGCCTATCTAGCATACCCCATTGCCACCTTCAAAGTCATTTTTATATATTTAGATTACTATTGTATTTTTCTTTTTTTATTTTTGTCTTGGTGATCACGGTTGACACCTTAATTATTTTGTAAATTTATAAAATGGAGAATTTTTTTTTTTGCTAGCTCAACCTGACTTGTTTCAACCTGTACTGAAAATGGCCTGTTTTACCCAACCAGTGCATCTTGCCACCTCTAGTAAGATTATGATGTGATCTATAGATAGGAAGTCTCTTGATTGATTGAAGTAGCTAGTACTTGATTGATACCTCATGTGATATAAGAACTGCAGATACATTCTGCCAATGTAAGTTTCATTGAGTGCTTTAATCTTCTTTTTCTACATTAATTTTCTTTTATTCACATGGCAGTGGTACCATTCAAGGAGATATTCTTATTCTGAATTCAAGTAGCATGAAGGTACATACTGTAGTTAAGAAAGCACATCTCGGGCTTGTAACAGCACTAGCATTCTCAAGTGATTCAAGGTGCGTTCTCTATTTTGAACTATTTATCTGGACGTTAACTGTGTTCTTCAAATAATATCTTGCTTAAGCGTTTTGTATAAAATCTACAGGGCTTTGGCTTCTGCATCTTTAGATTCAAGTGCTAGAGTGACACTAATAAAAGAAACTACGAAAAATGGTATTCAACTCCTTGGCTCATCTAACAATCTGATAGTGTTAATTAGAGGTGGAAAATTCGACCCATTTACATATGAATTTATGAATTTGGTTAGTGTTTTATATTAAACTGGTCAAATAACTTTTTCTTTTTTAAAGCTAAACCAGAACGGGTCAAACACGGTGAAAGTCGCCCAAAGTTTATTGTTGATGCATACAACCTGCAAACTTTTTATTCATAGATATAGATTAGTATTGTAATAGTCTTTTTTTGTAATCATAATCAACACATTAAGTATATGTGTGTGTGTGTATAGAGGAAGGGTAATTTAAGAACACTTAATTTCAAGGGAACATGGGAACAATTCTTAGCCACTCATTTCCCCTCCCCCTCTCTCCTCCCGTTCTCTTTCCATCTCCCGCTGCCACCACCACCACCATCTGCCGCAGCCATTACCACCACCATCTGCCGGTCAGTCCAGGGCCGAGCCATGACGGCTAAGGGCAGAGTCCGTCAGGTAGGTCACCCCAGTTCACCCCTTATGACCGTTCACCCCCAGAAGCTACCCTTTATTAATATCCTTAAGGATGGAGCCCGCTTCGAATCACAGTTTCCGGCGGGGGTGCCAGGGAAGAAGGCCGGTGGTGGCGGAGGCGGAGGCGGTAGAACGGTGGGGGGGGGGGGGGGGGGGGGGGG
>JAOEHQ010012052.1:0-16118 GCA_025447715.1 Asclepias incarnata
CCCCTTTAGGAGCGACGGTCGCTCCAAAAGGGGTGGTCGGATTACATAATTGGTGGTCGGGGTACACGTCCCCTTTTTATATTGAGGTCATATTTTGTCGTTGTCTTAATTTATTGATTTAAACTTAACAAGTGAGCAGTCTTGAACCCATAACCTCCATTTAAAAATAGGAAGTCCAAACCAATCCCTCTAACTCAATTTTTGTTCTAAAATTAGTTAATTAGATATATATTGTTTCAGTTTTTTGATTGTACATTACGCTTATAAACATGTATTTCACTGTTTATTTGCAATTCCTTTAATAGAAAAAGTAATGTCAATTGAGTTTTATAATTGCCAATCAAAAATATGTATCTGTATGATTCTAATCTTATATTTAGTTTTCATCATTATTAGCGTATTAACTTATTGGCGTATTAACTGAACTATTATTAATAAAGTGTCATTATTTGCAAGTACTTTTTACGACCAACTATTTTTATACTAGAAAAATAGGTTCTCTTCAAATGGCTAGGTATGTACATTTACATGCTATTTAATTTTTCTGTTTGAATATATTCAACTAACATGTAAAGTCAAAATTTTTAATATGTTGTTGGCTTGTTAGAACGGTGAGCTATTTTGTACTTGTCACAAAGTGCGGGTTTAAAATCCTTGTTATATTTATATAGCACATTTGTGAACTTGGTGCATATCCTGGTTTAAGTGTCGATCCACAGTTTATTGAACAGTTAAACTTTATTCCATCCCGTAGTCGGTCGGTTGGCCCTGGCGTTCAGAGGTGATCAACTTGGTTGGCTGCTGGCTGTAGCCTTCTTTTTCTTTTTTTCTTTTTTCTTTTCCCATTTCAGATTTTGGGTAATACTTTAAAATAAAGTGGCTACGTTTTCATTTATTTTTTGGTTTCTATAATTAAATGCATAGTGTTAACATATTCCTACGTTCCATTTGTTTTTTTTTTTCTTACTTTCTACAATTAGTTGCAAAAAGTCATTATATATATGTTTTTTTTCTTCCTATAATTAATCCTATGTCGCTATGTCACAATATGCGTGGAAAATTATCAGAAGGGCTGCAAATTATTGTTATATGTTATATTGATATATAATTTTTGGGAGCTGTCATCTTGGTTTGTTTAATGATTTGTTTTGTTTTTGTTTTTCGTTTCATCTTTAGCTTTTCCTTTCAGTTATGTTTTTAATTATAATTATTACGTTTTCAAGTTTTTTGTTCCGTATAATTCAAATGATTTTTATCTTATATTGTTATGTGATAATATGTATAAAATTTAATAACAGGTTATGCATATTTACATGTTATTTTTTTATGCATAAAATGTTAATTCAAATGATTTTTTATCTTATATTGTTATGCATAATAGTTATTATGTTATGTTGGTATGTATTTATTGAAAAACTATGTATGTAGATTTTAAATATAAAGATAATGCACATACATATTTACATGTTATTTTTTTCCATATATATATATATATATATAAATTTACAATATACATCCCTCAACCCTTAAAATAACTATTATTTACAACATACATCCCTCAACTCTTAAAATAATTACATTACCCCTTTTACATCAATTATTTTTACACAATAACCACACCGCTATCGACACCACCGCCGCCGCCGCCCTCGTCCCCACCACCCGCCGTCGTCGTCTCCGCCGCCACCAACACCCATCACCGCCATTTCCACACAGTGGCGGAACCAGGAATGAATGCGACCCGTAGCACAATTTTTTTCACTAGACTTATATTGGCGTAAAGTAACGATAACGACTAGATTGCTATGATTTTTTAACAATTTTTTAAAGGTTTTTGGCAGGTTTTAATAGTTTTTGGCACTTTTGGTAGTTTTCATTTCTCATTTAATTGCACAAAGTTTTATTGATAAGAAAAAATCTTTCAAAAGTTTAAAGTTTGTTACGTTGACCGGTATCCCATGTTTATTTGACCCGTAGCATCAATAAAAAATACATCATTTTTCAAAAAAATTAAACTAAATAAAATTAGCGGACCCGTAGCCCGGGCTACCCCTACTTACTAAGAAGTTCCGCCACTGTTTCCACACCGTCACCGCTACCACCATCACCGCCGCATCGCGCGAGCTTCCGTCTAGAAATATATGATGGAGATATGTAAGTTGTTGTTGACAGCAACCATTTACCATGCAACTAGGAACAATTCTTTTTATTTTTTTACATTTAATCCTTTAACTATCTTTTATTTCCATCATCAATCTCTAATTTTACATTAATAACACCCACGTTTGGATGCTGTTAACATCATATTGCATTTCCCATATATAATAATATAAATAAATTAATTTATGACGCATATCATAGGGTTATCTTTTAATATATACATACAGACATGTAGTTTAATTTATATTTAATACTAGCTAATCAACTCGGGTTTAACCCGGGTCACCTAAAAGGTTTGGAAACAAAAATATATATTATGCTATTTGTTGATACATTATAATTTGATACGAAAAATCTATTACCACCAACAACAATAATAGACAATTAAAAAAGTCAACTAACCCTTTGTTTCAAAAACTCCAACGATAACACTTTGTTCACCGCATACTTGTAAAATTGAACATTAATATATAAAATCGATCAGGGTTGTGAAGTTAGTAAATAAAATGAGAGATCATGGAAATAAAAATAATACATACCATTGGAAATAAATTTCCCATAAAATTTTACCTTTAAAAATAGTCTTTTGTTTATATGTGAATGACCCATGTGATTAAATGCATTCACATGTATACAAAATATTATTTTTAAGGTTTTGAAAAAAAAAAATTATAACATGAATTTTTATAACGTTTCACATGTGAATAAACTTTAAAAACATGAGATCTAATACATAATTTAGGAGTTCTCAATGTTTTTGCCAAAACAATTTTTTTTTGAAAATAAGGTTAACCAAGTGTACATATAACATCAATATCAATAGTTTCATATATGTCTTAAAAGAGAAAAATAATCATAGTCATTGAAATTATGATTAATATATAGTAAAATGTTGTATACAAAAAGGAAATGATGTCACATAAACAAAATTAGTATCTATTAAATGATTATTATGGTGACACCTAAGCAATTTTTAAAAAAAGATGACATCATAACAATTTTACTTTATTAATATAAGAGATAAGAGATAATTAGGTCCTAACATAGTAAAAGCAATTTTGTCATGACCTCACTTGTTTGCATCATACCTTTTTTCCTTCTTTTATTATTCCCCATTTTATAGCGTAATCTAAAATATCGCATTGATGTTACCCGCCTTTTGTTATAACGGCACATGCAGCTTGCGTTTGGCATATATGAACGTCTTCGAAGTTTACTCAATCCTCATACCGGGTTTTTTAAGTACTACAGATTACGATTTGACCATTTCTTGTAATACAACGTTTAAACATAAGTTTAATTCAGTAGTTAAGCCGTCATCAAGAAAGAAACAAAACGATCACATGTATGATGTCCAAATCTAAAGTTCAAGTGGCAAGTTACCAAGGTTTTACAAAAACGGTGCGAGTTGGATCCTTACTATGCATTAGAAAGGTGCATAACTTTGGTTTTTTTTGTAACGCCTACTCAACTTTGGATGTAGCAGGGTCCGGTTAAGATAACCGACTACACCGTGATCTGAGGAGATCCCCACCTTGGATGGGGGCATGTCTCAATTTGAAAATTGTCATTCTAAAAATTTAAAATAAAAAAAGATGGTTCCAATTACGTATAGTGTTCTTTCTTGTAAAGCCGTCTCGAATATTTTCCAACTCAAAAAAAATTGTTTAACTAAAAAAGCTAAATTAAATCTAACAAGTATTATGTTCACAAAAAAAAAATAAAAAAAAATCTAACAAGTATCAATTTAAACCAAGATAAATCCAAAAATAATGGCGCCACTTGCAAGACTTCATAAAGAGTAAAACTTTAGCTCAACCCGGCCATCCCTTTCTAGTACCACCAACCCAACCCTACCCCCAATGCTAGCCAACCCAAACCATCCCCAACCAACCCAACCCAAACACAAACAAGGTTGTACTTGTGAACAGTTGAACACAACCCACACCAGTCACCACAATCCTTTTCTTCATAGGTTGATCTATTCTTTTCCACTTTCCCAGAGCAAAGCACAAACACAGCTCACAGTCACACCCCCCTACCCCACTCCACCCCAACCCCAATCAAAATGTCACAATATATTTATATATTTACCTCAAAACCCAAAATCTAACAACCAAATCTGACTGAGTGAGTTCCCATTTGTAATATTTTTTTTAAAAAAAGAGCCAAAATCTTTCCCCCTTTTATGGCAAAGAGACACTCAAAAATTACATCTTTTTATTTCTTTCTTTCAATCTTCCATACCCTTTTCCATTAACACATAGATACAGACTATATATATATATATATATCATATTCTTGAGCTTCATATTTTCAAAAAAGCTTACATTTTTCTTCATGGGTTTTTCGAATTTGCAAATGGGTGTTTGTTTTTTTGTTCTTTTAGTTACTTTAAGCTGCAATCTTGTGGATTCACAAGTTGAAAGTAGAAAAAATGTGATTCAAGGAAGGATTTTTATTGATGGAAAAAGTGCCATTGCAAAGATTGATAGTGACTTTATTTGTGCTACTATGGATTGGTGGCCGCCTGAGAAGTGTGATTATGGTACTTGTAGTTGGGGCCATGCTTCCCTTCTCAATGTGGTATGTTTTTTTTTTTTTTCCAACTTTGTGTGTGTGTGTGTGTGTGTTATTGGTGATTTTTTAAAGTTGTGTGTTTTTGGAGGTGTGTAGTGTGTGTTATTGGTGATTTTAGAACTAAATCTTACAAGGTTATGTTGGTGATTGTAAAATTGCTGTTATTGCAGGCCATTAATACTCATTACTACTTTTGTTAAGTGATTTCTTGATACCTTCAAATTTGTAAAAACAAATTTTGCTATAATGAGAGATTTTAGTCAAAATTTGAATTTTTTAAGTACAATTTGTACAAAAATCACCCATTCAGTCAATCTTTTTGTAACACTGGTTGATTTGAAAAGAAAAAAGACAAACATAATTATTGAAAAGTTATTTACAGTACTTTTAATTTTCTTTATTTCTTTAAATTATTTTATTTTATTTTATTTTGCTTTATATTCATATGTGCCACTTAATTTGACAAATTAATTGTTGTTCTTGGATGAATCATTCATATTTGTAGTGTTGTGTGTCTGAGAGTGAGAAATTTCAGGTTCTGAAGTAATATTGTTTTATATTTTGTCTGTGCAGGATCTAAACAACAAAATTTTTCAGAATGCCATTAAAGGTAAGAACAAAAAAGGAACTGCTGTTTTGTTTTTTATTACTACTTGCTATAGTTTTGACCTCACATGCAAACAAATTACTTTCAATTTCAAATTCATTATACATACATCAATGATTATATCAACAATTAGTACAATAATTACCTTAATAAAAAAGAGAACCAATGTTGAAAATGAGAGAAACTGGTAAAATAGACGAAGTTTTCTTGTTCAGAGTTACCCAGTGAGGGTGAGTCTTTGACTTAGGTGTATGCAGCCTAACCGGGATATCTAGTAACTGTTTCGAACCCTTTCTCTGGCCACCATGGTGGTGGTCGTTGAAAGTATGAGAGACTATGAAAAATTATGAACTTGGCAACTACATGATTGACACTTAAAGTCAAAAGATTCCTATGTTGGTAGTAGCTTGTTAGCCTGATTTATTTGACCAATTTATGCAGCTTTTTCGACATTAAAGATTAGATTAGGAGGGACTTTGCAAGACAAAGTTGTTTACCAAACAGAAAATAATCCGAAACCCTGCATCCCATTCTCGAAAAACACCTCAGAGTTATTTGGTTTTACTGAGGGATGCTTGCCTCTAGACAGATGGGATCAATTAAGCAATTTCTTTCAAGAAACAGGGTAACCAGAATAATCCTAGTTTTTTTTTCTCATAAATTTTGCATTTTTGTTATAACAAAAATGAATGCTAATAATTCTGGTTTATAATCCAGGGCTGAAATTATATTCGGATTGAACGCACTTGCTGGCAAGACAGTACAAGCTGATAATTCAGCAGTTGGACCTTGGGACTCCGCAAATGCTGAATCTTTGATGCGTTACACGGTTAAAAAGAATTACACCATGTATGCTTGGGAGCTAGGTAAGTCTACTCACCTAACACTGCTTGTGAGTTGGGTCTAGTATTTTTATTACAAATTAATTTGTCAATTATGATTTACAGAAGAAAAATTTGTTTCAAAAATTGTTTTGACAAATTGTTTTATGCTTTAAAGATACATCTTGGGTGAATTTATACCCGTTTGAAACTACTTTGATCTACTCAACTCATTTGGATAGCTTCCCTTTAAGCTATTTCTATTACTTGTTTTGCCTGTTAGACATAAAACATAGCCCAGATTGGCCTATTCATAAGTAAATGAGTCAAAATTGCCACACATAATTTTAATCATTCTAATTTCTTTTTAGGGAATGAGCTGAGTGGAAGTGGAGTTGGAACAAGAGTAACAGCAAATCAGTATGCTTTTGACACATTGACCTTGCGAAACATAGTTCAAGAAATCTATAAAGGTGTCGAGCCTAAGCCACGGATAATTGCACCTGGTGGTTTCTTTGATGCCAACTGGTTCAAGGAGTTTGTAGACAAAACACCCGAAACCTTAGACATAATCACTCATCACATATACAATCTTGGCCCAGGTATTCTTATTAAAAATAAACAGATTTGTTTCAGTTCCAAGATGTCCAAATTGGAAAGTTACAATTTTTTTATTCATTTCTAACAGGTGTTGATCAACATCTTGTTGAAAAGATACTCGACCCATCATATCTTGATGGCGAGGCTGATACATTTAAGCAACTTCAGAATATCCTCAAGACTTCTATAACTTCTGCTTCTGCTTGGGTTGGTGAAGCTGGCGGGGCTTATAACAGTGGACACAATCTTGTCACCAATGCATTTGTGTTCAGTTTCTGGTAAGCTAGTGTAAAAAGACCTAAATGCCTTTTATGAAAAGTATAGCCATAACGGGACGTGGGAATTGTGCAGGTACTTGGATCAGCTAGGAATGTCATCTGTTTATGACACAAAAACATACTGCAGACAAACTTTGATTGGAGGAAACTATGGTTTACTCAACACTACAACATTCGAGCCAAATCCAGATTACTACAGGTTCATAACTGAACTTTTTAAGGACAAAATTGTAAATTTGGCCTTCTTTAAAGATTATACTTGATAGGCATTTTGTTCTTTCATACCAGTGCTCTTCTTTGGCATCGGTTGATGGGTAGAAAGGTTCTTTCTACAAACTTCACTGGGACAAAGAAAATACGAGCTTATGCACATTGTGCCAAAGAATCTGTAAGTCTTGTTATATTATTTTAACAATACGGTATTTATATTCTTATTTATAACATTAATAATTATAAAACTCAAAAAGATGGACCACAGTGTTGACCGGCCATTTGGCCCAATACGACCCATTTGGACATGTATTAAGAAATTAACCGTTTTGGCCCGAACCCATCTTTGATCCATTACCCAACCCTTTGCCACCTTAATTAAAAGTTATATCTTTTGATAGAAATAACAACCCTTCCCTATCTTGTATATCCATAGAACTTAAATCACTTACCTATTAGGTATATCTAGGTCCTAGACTCCTAGGAAAACCACAAAGAATGGTAATAAAGTCACTAACAATGACATCTCTATTGCAGAATGGAATAACATTACTACTGATCAACCTTGATAACAAAACTACAGTTGATGTAAGCTTATCTCCAAATAGCACTTGGAGGGTGCATAAACTCAAATCTTCTCCTCACCATCATCACCATAAAGCAAACAAGTCACGTAATTCCAAGATTGGTGGAATAAACGCACGAGAAGAATATCATTTAACAGCCAAAAACAGAGATTTACACAGTCAAGTAATGATGCTTAATGGTAAAGAGTTGACAGTAAATTCATATGGGGAGATACCACCATTGGAGCCTGTGTATGTGAATTCTTCAGAGGCCATTAGTGTTGCTCCCTTTTCTATTGTGTTTGCTCATATACCACATCTTACTTTGTACGCTTGCAGCAATTAAGATGGTATAACATAGATACATACGTGGAATGGAACTGAAAATCAGTTCCATTTTGGTTATTGATTTATAAATATATTCAATAGCGCTTCTTTTTTATTAAGTCCCAAATCTTCTTAAGATTGGATGCATTACCTGTTGCTTCATGTTTCATTAAGTGTTTTATCAAAGGTATAGACGCCTTCGTTGCCTTTCCTATTCACCCTTTTAGTCACATTAAGAGGTGAGAATTTTGACAAATCAACTATTAATGAAATTGATTTGGGCTATTGTTATCTTAAAAATGTCAAATAATTACTAAGTTTAACGTAAAACGGATCAAACGGTATGGAATGGCCACAAATTTATCTTTAATGCATAAATCAAGATTTTCTTGTATTTTTTAGATATCATTGCAACGATGTAGTATTTATATTCATATAAATTTAAATAAACTAGAAAATGGACCAAAAAGTGTGTTCGTGTCAATCTAACTTGACCCGATGTGTTTTGAAAAGTACTATGCGCATATTACTGGTTTTGACCCATGAACCCTGTCCTTTTGCCAACTCTAGCCACATTTTTGTAAGTGTACTTATTCTATTGTGTATGTTCATGCCACCGTTTTTTTTAAATATTTGAACTTTTATAACTAAAGCTCTTCAAAAATGAAACATATACAAGGATCCATACATACTGTAGGGTTATAAATGTTCTTTTTTTTAGCTATGACTTCATATACATACAACAGTTTTGGTTAGAGAAAGTTGGTCACCTTCTATTCAAAATTGCTGAAGGGGTCCAAGTTAGTGGTAGTCAATAGAAATCTTTTTCTTCAATCTATCTTCTTGAAACTTTGAGGCTTACTGCTTGCAAACGCTAACCATATGACAGTACCAGTGAGGTAGAAGAATATTGAAGGCGCAAAGAGTGACAGCTGCACGAAATTAGTTATGCTATTATAATTATTTTGAATGAAAAAGTGAAAACTAAGCAAGGTTTGGTGAAACTTACACTCCATGAATGTGTTGAATCTAGAAGATATCCGGTGAGAGCAACACCTACAATTCCAGGAACAGCCCCTACCGTATTCGTAATGCCCTGAATGCACAATTCGAAATTTCCAGGTCAAAATTTGTGATTTGACATTTCAAAGTCAAGAATAACACACAAAAGTACATAAATGATTAGTGTTTAATTTCGAACTTAAAGACTTGCTTCATTTGTAAGCCGTAACTGACTTTTTGAACCATCCTACGTGGCTTCTCATTGCAAAAATACATATCGTTCTTGCGAAGATGCAAACAAACACAGCATTTGCAAGAATAAGTAGCAAAGGGTGGGTTTGACGATTGGGTAACAAGTCAAATTGGGCAAGGCCAGGCTGGCTGACAATTCTTTTCCTTTTTGGATTTAATAAATAATCACGCTCCAAAATATAATTACAAAACTATACATCACAATAAGGCATGTTATTTGTGCACCAGTAAATTCACATGTCATACCACAAATGTAAAGTTCAATGGTATTTGTTACACCATGCCACAAGTATTGTGGTGTTCAAAGTAATTTGTTGGAGTGCAAAATAACTACCGATCACCTCCACAAAGTACAATCGAACTTTTTATGCAAAAATGTATTTTGAGGTCCATTTAAATACACTTAAACCAACTTTTGACCCATTTGATCTATTTCATTCTTAGACAAGGTTTTTAAATATTATTGCCAGCGCAGATAATAGAACCCAAAGCGACCAATGTTTGTAACTGAATAGAAACTGCCACTTCTACCGAGCAACCATAAAATAAATAAAATCATCTCGAGCAAAGAAAGTAATTGACTGGACATACCAAAAGTATGCTTGCATATTCGGGTGAAATATCTTGATGCGTACAATAAAGTCCTGCAACCAAACAAACGATGATGATATCAAGTGTCTATACACAAACCACATGGAAAAATGCCAGATTATTTTGTTCAGCACCTGATAAGGCAAAGCTGGAAAGAGCTAAACCACCGGTAAGGATAGTGACAACTTCCCACGGGGGCAAACCCAAGTCAACAGATGACAGAATCATACATGCTGCAGGAGACAAAAATGCAATTGTTTGGCATATCTTGCGCACCTACACAGAGATAATCAAGTATAGATGTTGAGATTCTAAGGTTGCTGACAATGATCTCTGTTTTCCTATAATTCATGTGAATCTCAGGTCACATATGCTGGTAGAGGCAATCAAATGGGAAACTTGGATAACGGGCGCTAACTTTTTCTGCAAATCCAACATTGACCTTCACCATTTTGGCCATATTCTTTTATTTTTAATTAGTGTCAAATATGATTACAAAGATTATAATGTTTCAATAACAAATTAATAATCTTATTAGTTAAATAAAATGACTTGGGAGGTTTATGTATTCAAAATACAAGTTTGGCAATTTTTGACCCACTCAACCTGTTTCTTTTTTAGCTAACCTCTTTTACTCACCCGTTTGACCCGTTAGACACTTAAAGATAAAACAAAACAAGAATTGACCTATTCAAAAGTGAATGGGTCAAAATTACTACATCTATGAGTGCATTTCCTCTCAACATACCACGGTTGTTTCGACTCCACTAGAGATTAAGTTGTCCGCAAATTGTGACGCAAGACTGGTGACAACAACTGAAGCTAGGGGTGGAAGGACGGAAACCTGGATCAAAGAATATATATAACTATTAACTATCAAAAGAATATACAAAAGCAACAGCAATAATCATTGCAGACAAAATGTAATTGTGTAATGACAATGATCCAATTTAGATAATATGAAGTAATCTACTGTAGACCACAAAATTTCACTGATTTACAAACATACCCAAGCAGCTTCTGTTAAATTCAGGTCAAGTTCCTCACTGCATGCCATAAAAGTCAAAAATTTGAATTACGTGTATACGAAATGCTAAAAGCAGAAAATCTAATTATTTATAACTGTCACCTGAAATAAGTTGGAAGCCAAGACAAACAGCAATAATGACCCCAACTTCCACAAAAATGAGCATATATCATCGCCCATACAGCTTTACTTTGAAAAAACGACTTCCATGGTACCTATACATCAATAATACACCAAAAAAGTTTCAGATTTTCCCTTAAAAGTTGGAAGGACGAAAAAGAGATATAATTCTGCTTCATACATTTAACGAGCCACCAAATTCCTCCATAGAAGTTTCCCAAGATTTTGTCTTAGTAATTGACTGAGACCCTGTAATTTACGGGAGTCACATAAGCTGACAGAGAAAATGATCGTACAGGAATGACGGACCTGCGTCCAAAGACAAAATATCTAAAGACTTGGCACATATTTAGGCAG
The DNA here is from genome assembly GCA_025447715.1 of Asclepias incarnata. NCBI lineage: Eukaryota > Viridiplantae > Streptophyta > Magnoliopsida > Gentianales > Apocynaceae > Asclepias > Asclepias incarnata. The sequence goes on from JAOEHQ010012052.1 coordinate 11,499, forward strand.
GTATATGACCATTCGTTAAATACCATAAACACCTTTCATCAGTGAAGAAAATGTGCATATAGGTAATTTCAACTTAGAAACGTTCCAGAAAATGAAACACTGAAATTTAGACTGCGAGATCTACAGTTATAGAGCCAGGGGACAGAAAGTATGGTTGCCCGGTAGAATTGTTGATATTCTAGTTGTTAATCATTTTCTTATTATAGCTTTTAAGAATCATGGTTATATATAAGAATACGGAAAACCAAAAAATGGATGCCCTTACTTGATGACTGTGTAGAGTTGGATAAAGGTTGGTCATCTGCAACAAATTGAAAGCCCAAAAACCTTCAATTGTAGAACGAGATTATTTTTAGAAACAAATTTCATTGAAGTATTTAGAAAATCTCCAAAATTAAGTTTCAAAAGTGTGTTGCAGTTAGTTACAGGCAGAGGATGTAATATTAATTACCACACAATTCCGAACAATCCAAACATGTAGAATACGGATTCCCAGCCAAAAGTTTCAATCAATGGAGGAGCCAAAAGAAGCCTGGAGGTTTGTTAATGAATAATAAGGATTAAAAAAATGATTATTACAGAATTGTTGTAAAACACAACAGCATACATCTATGTTTGCTCTAAAAGTGAAGTAACATACCCCAAGACGCTTCCAACACTTAAACCACCAAATACAAATGACACTGCCCGTGAGCGTTCTTCCAAGGGAATTAGCCTGCTTATAAGGTTAAAGGCACCATAAAATAATCCATAAACTTGATTGATGAATCATACAAGTTGTTTAGCACAGCTACAAAGCATGAGAAATTGAATTAAATGGCTATTTAGAAGAAATGGGACCCATGATCACATCTGCATCTCTTGTTGCACCATCCAAAGGGGTAAAAAAAATGCGGCATGTATGAAGAAATTATCTAATTATCGGTCCATGCAAACTGTTTAAGGCAAGCTTCTAGACTTTGTAATCACATACCTGGCAATCAGATCCGTGGCAGCTGAAGGCGATACTCCTTCTCCAATTCCAACCTGCATGTGGGATAGAAATAACTTTCAATTGGAACAAGAAAACACAAGAATTCAAAGGAAAAAAATTAATAGAAATCGCTCTGTTGAGCAAATGTGCTATGCTAAGACTTCAGATTAATCATTCTCTACACATGTTCAAAGCAAAATTCTAAGAAAATCTTCCCATTTTCCTGTGATAAGATGCCTAACCAGTATTAAATGGATAACCGGCCCATTATCGGTCCCCCACCGACCGGTCCCACGGCCAACATGTGGGAAAGTATATCACGTAACACTATGATTAAAGGGACATGAGTTGGGAATTGAAGAAACGGAACATACTAGAATCCTTGTAAAAACAAGTCCAGGCATAAAACCAGCAACAAGAGGAACAAGTGCCGTGGCAAGCGACCAAGCGAGAACGCCAAACTGAAGAATTACCCTGCATTAGGTCACACACAAAACACAAACATTTAACACTAATAATAGTTCTACACAATTGATCAACATAAAAAAGTCCTTAAATTAGGCATCTTTAGACATCACAGCAATGATCAGTTAGATAAGTATATATAACTACTTCCTTCAGAGTACTAACCTCCCACCAAATATTTTCGAAAGCCAACCACCTGGCAACTGACTCATGGCATACCCCCAAAAGAACGATGACTGTACTAATCCTGCTACTGATGAACTCCATCCAAACTGATGTGACATTGGTATAATTGCAATACTCAAATTAACCTACAAACCAAAAAAAGTTTCAATCTTTTTGATACAATTCATCAAAATTCAACAGCCTAACACCAACATTCAAAATTACAAAATTATCAACAAGAAATTCAAAAATAATATAAAAAACTGAAATCCAATAAGACATATTTATATGCAATACTTAAATTCAACTACAAACAAAGAAAGTTTCAATATTTTTGATCCAAATCATCAAAATTCAATAACCCACTTCACAAAATAACCAACAAGGAACTCAAAACTAGTATTAAAACCTAGAATTAAAGAAACATAGGTAAACGAGTCCATGGGTTTTCCATTACGAAGGCAAGTATTTGACTAAGATGAACCTTTTCCCTGGCCACCCCCGATATCTGAAACCTCTTATAAAAACATAAGGATTCCTAACCACTAGGCGACCATAGTGGTGATTCCAAGAAACATAAGTTAAACTAAAATTTATTTAAAAAATTCAAAATTTTAATGAAACGAGGAAAATTACCTTATCCATGTTACAAATAACAAAAGCAAGTGAAGTAGTACCAATAAGTTTATATCTTTGAGGAACATTTCTCCAAGGTGGCCAATTATTCATATTTTGAAACCCTAATTTCTCAATTCCATTTACATTTTCATCCCCTAATTCATCATCATCATCAACTCTAACTACTGGAAAAATCCTCTCATTTTCAGCAAGATTTGATTTTTCTTTAATGTTACAACAAATCTTGGAAAACCCATTAAAGGAATTTAGTAAAGATGGTGGTGATGTTGGTTTTAAGAATTTCTTGTTTAGAAATTTATGGTGTGATGAAAGACAAGATAAACTTGTTGTGTCCGGTCTAAATGTGTATAATAACTTGGCCATTTTTTTTGTAAAGTATAAAATTTGTTTGAGATTTTCTAATTTAATGTGAGTTTTTTGTTGTGTTATTAAGGTAGTGGAGTATTTGATTTTGAGGGACAGAAGAGAAAATGAAGAAGAAAATGGTTTGTTCAATTGGAGGACTAAATGGCGCCACGGTGGAATTGGTTTGCGCCTCCCATTTACTTGGAGTGTAACCATATAATTTTAGGGAAGCTGTTCAAAATAATAATAATAATAATAATAATAATGGGGATAACATATATGCTTCTAGCAGCATGTTCATATATGCTTTCCCCCTCACAATCTTTAATTTTTTTTAAAACATTTAGCCATGTGTTTATACATGCTTTTTTAAAACATTTAGCCATGTGATTAAAATCAATGTGAGAGGGAGATAGAAGCATATATGTTATCCCCAATAATAATTTGGGAAAATTACCAAACTAATCTCCTTCTCACTCATTTTATATCAAAAAATACTTTTTTAGAAAAGAAATTACCAAACTAATCCATTTGATGGGTTGATTGTACTTAATGTTTATTACTGGAGTATATAACTTAACATATATGCATGGGAAAAAAAACAATTTATTCGATAAACAAAAAAAAAATTCACATATGAAAACATATTGAATATGTATATATAAAATATATATACACATATCTATACTACTATATAAAGTATCAACTCTTCCCTTTCTTAAATTACAACTTTGAACTACCCAAAATACCCCTCTCCTTCACTTATTATTTCAAAATCTCCACTTGATGTACCTATAATACCCTTAATGAAATTAATTTACAACATCAACCCCTTAACTCCTAAAATAACTACACTACCCTTTTTACGTCAATAACATTTACATCAATAGCCAACACTACTCGTCGTCGCCGCCACCACCACCAGTCTCCACCACCAACACCACCAGTCTCCACAACCACCACCAGTCGCCACCACCATCACACCGCCGCTACCAACGTCGCCGCCGCCGTCACCATCACCGCCGCATCGCACGGACATTCGTCTAGTTATATATAAAATCTCAAAACATTATATTTGAAATCATCATCACTTAATACCATCCCATCTTTAAACTTGTGACATTCACAATTTTCATAACAAAAATATCTATATGGCAACTTATTAGATCAAATAAGAGCACAACGTAACAATAAAACAAATCATAGGACCCTAACCTGGTATGGACCCTACTCAGACAAACAGCTTGCACTAGTACATCACTGGGGCTATGTAGACAAAATATTTCGACATATATAAAATTTATATACAAATTAAATAATACCATACATATAAAATATTAAAGTGGTGACTATTTGTATACCGAACAACTTGTCAAAAGGAACAAAGCTAATGTCATGAAGCTAACAAATGTGTTTATTTTTCTAACAACCGTTGCATGGAAAAAAACTAATTTCGAATTTATTTGTTGCATAGTTGAATGCAATAGTATTTTACAACACCATAATATATAAAAAAAAAAAAATAACTCTTTAACAGCCTTTCATTATTATGCAAATATCTTTTAGGCTATAAATGAATAATCTACACTCTAAACGGATTTGGATCCATAAACCTTTTGTTAGTGTGCTACTTTTGTACTTTGACTTTACCAAACGAAAGGCTGCTCGGTTCTATATATATATATAGATGTGGGTTCTTGTGAGAAATGTTTTAAAGTGCGAAGTGTGTTAAAAAGCACTAACAAGCAGCTTAAATATTACTAACATGCAGTATCGGTTAGAAAACATAGCTCTTTTTTTCCTATCGACACTGCATCTTAGTGTTAACTAAGATGCATGTCAGTAGTTACACTAACTTGCATCTTAGTGCATCTTAGTAACAAAGATGCATTTCAGTGTTAACTAAGGTGTATTTTAATATAATTACTGACATGCATCTTAGTTACCATTAAAATACATCTTAACTTCATCCCTGTCATCCATGGCAGAGCCATGGCACTAAGGGCAGCGCCCGTACCGTATCAAACCACCAC